>AVPN01000137.1:36486-49212 GCA_000695325.1 Pleurobrachia bachei | reverse complement strand
CCGAGAAGAGCCTCACCCCAATCTTCTTCATATTGGAATCTAGCCAGATGGAAGTTCCATGCGAAGGGAGGGGGTGGGGGGACTCTTCTCTAGTGCCGGCGATATCGCTTTGCGACAGTCCCTAGTGGGCTTGCCGTAGGCAAGCCCAGGCACTCTGAGTAGTAGTAGTAGTATGTGCGTGATAAAGCATTGACACTGACAGTGAACATGTTTTAAAGACAGAAGGCATTTTACAGTTTTAAACGCACTTTTTGAGACTCAACTTCCAACCACAATCAATATTTTTCTGAGCCCCATAAGCTCCCAAAATCAAGATCTCTTTCCCCGACTCCCTCCAAATCAATATCTCTCCCACAGGCCCGCCAGAGGTTAAAACCAGCTCCAGAAAGACAACAGCCGCGAAGAATCTCTAGAAATAGTAAGTTCTGAAATGACCTCTTTACTCCGGGTTAACCAGTCTGTCCCACAATCCCATGGTTGATCTACCTTGTTTTGTTCAATAAATGAGTCAAACAACTGGATCTACCGAACCCTCACAGAGCGATGAGCAGTGTGGTCGACACAACATCTAACCATCCCCCTATTTTGTTTCAGGTACACACTGCAGCGCACACACACACCCCGGTGGTTTGATCAACTCGCCAAAAAGCATCAAAAAGAGAGAGAACTTTTTAAGTACTGCTGTAAGTGAGCGAGAAAGACAAAAAAGATAGCTTGAGAGAGAGAGACACACACACGTACAGTGCTTGTGATTTTTTGAGTTTTTGAGATGAAATGTAATTCTCATTTCTCACCTGAGATTTTATCAACCATTTTATTTTGCAGCATTTCATAAAATCCAAAAATTAGACAATCGTCTCGGCGTGCTTATATTAAAAAAGTATCAGATCACAATAATTAATATACCCATAAATTCATATTGTCACTTTCCTTTCTTTCCCTTATTTTTTCCCTTTTTCACTTCCTTCCCCGGGCTTCTCTTCGGTTGTACCCCCGCTGGTGATCGTCCCCGTCCTGATAACTGGGACCGATGGGTAACTCGAGACACACTAGAATCATCACTTTTCATACTAAACTGTCGACTTCTACTCATCATGCTGACATTCCACTCTGACGGTATATCACCAATGTCGTGAAGTGTGGAGTCGTTAGAAGTAACGGAGGATTGTCGTTTCACCACACGGGGTTTCTCGTCCCCGGAGTGAAGGGTTGACCCAGACTTGTCCTCGTCTGATTCGTAGATCACCCTGGCAGGTTTTCGTTTTGGTTTTACCTCCTCTTGACTCAGAATGGGGTCCAATCGTGGTCGGGAGCTAACCCGCTGTTTCATGGGGGATGCCCGGCCTTTTTTGTCCATGTTGGAGGGTGGTTGTTCCCCCGCGACGAAGACAGATCTCTTTGTATCGACAGATTGGAAATCAAGATCCATTTTCTGCCTGATAACCTCTAGTTCTCGCTTCTTCTTCTCCGCGATATCGACCTTAATATCTTTGGCAATGTGGGGTGGAAGGGCATGGAGGGTCCCGTTCTTCTCATATACCTCAACGGGACTACCATGTCGGGGTGGTGCTAGTTTCTTGATCTGATCCTTACTCTTCTCCTCTCCCGAACTCTTTCTTCTCCTCCGACCACCGTCATCAGATTTCCTGGAGTCCCTACTTTCCCTCCGTTCTCGCCTCTTTTTTTGTTTTTCTGTTCGGTCAGCTTCTGAGTCACTGGTGGTATCCCTCTTTTTCCGCCTCTCGCTCCTCTCTGAACGATCACGATCACGGCCTTCCCGTCTTTCTGACCGGTCTCGTCTTTCTGACCGGTCTCGTCTTTCAGATCTGTCTCTCCTTTCAGATCGGTCTCTCTTTTCTGATCGGTCTCTTCTTTCTGACCTGTCCCTCCTTTCCGATCTGTCACGTTTTTCTCGCCTTTCAGGTTTTTCTCGGCGTTCAGATTTTTCTCGACGTTCTGATTTTTCTCGCCTTTCAGATTTTTCTCGACGTTCAGGTTTTTCATGACGTTCAGATTTTTCACGACGTTCAGATTTTTCTCGACGTTCAGACCTGCCTCTTTTCTGAGATTCCTCTCCCTTCTCGCTCTTCTCGCTCTTCTCTCTTTTTCGTCTCTCACTCCTCTCAGATCTGTCATGATGACGACGTTTTCGGTCCTCTCTCTCAGATCGATCCCCTTTTCTCCTCTCGGACTTCTCAGACCGGTCTCGTTTCCTCCTGTCCTCTCTGGGTGGAGCGGTGTCTTCAATGGTTCCGAAATGGTTAATTCTGTTCGCAGCTAGTTCCATGTTCACAATCTCCCTCTTCGTCTCGCTTCTCAGCTCCACTTTTCCACTCTGAGGAGTACTTTTCTCCGCCACCTTGTCGGATACCTCTTTCTTCCGTTTCTCCACTTTCTCCAGAGTTATCTCTTTGATGCTCTCGGATTTGTCGACGTCTTTCTTGTGAGAGTCCATGTTTTTGGTATAGTTCACCACGGGGATCTCTTTACGCTTCTCGGCAGAGGGTTCAGGGAATAGAATAGGGTTGGTGAAATCAACATCTTTATCTACACTGATAGGAACATCATCAATTGATCGGTCTTCAATCGGATTAGAAGTTATGACACGGGGACCACGGCTCTTTCTCTTAGATTCGGATCGTTCCCGTTTCCGCCTCCTTCTATCTTGCCTCGACTTCCTACTCTCACTAACATCGACAGAGATGGTTTGGAGGTAGTCATCATGTTGGGTGACCTCCTCAATCTCTCTCTTTAGATCTCTCTCATCATCAGATGCAGTCTGCCTCACATTCAGAGGGAGGGAATCCATCTGGGATGCGGGTTGTATCTCTGTAACCATGGTAACAGGAGCCAGTTTGTTAGGCGGTATGACATTAGCGAAGATGTCCTTTTTGACCAGTGGTGTTTGGAAAGCTGTCGGGTGAAGGGACGGCATTGGAGGTGTTTTCTCACTTTTCTCAACGATTGATTTCCTGGTTTTCCGGGCAACTCCGTCAGTCTCAGGATCAGAACTCATCTGCCGCAGTCGGGGTGGGGGTTGTTTCTCCTCGGTGGGAGAGGCTGATTGAAGCCTGAAGGGCTGTTTTTGGACATTATCAGGAACTCCAAATCTATTATGGTGAATGAAGAAAGGTACATCCTCCAGCTCAGAAACCTCAGTTCCCAACTGGAGAACAGAATCGGAGGGAATGGAACGCTTTTGCGCCTCCTCCTCCTCCACCTGTCTGTGTTTCTCCTGGGCCTCCCTAATCCTAATCTCCTCGATAAGATTCTTCCCCACCAGGGCTCCATCGTCTTCATCCGAGGACCCGAGCTGGTTCATCCAGGGGTAGATGTTTTCCATTTTTTGTTGGTTTAGCGCCGTAGAAAGCTGGAGTTCTTTCCCTTCTACTGCTTTTTTGTCCTTTTTCTCGGCCTTCTTCCGCTTTTTTGCGTCCTTTCGTTCAGTCTTCTCACTCTCTGATAGACCGGATTTGAAAGAGGCAAACGAAAATACAGAAACCGAATCTCCGTCTCCCTTTGCCTTGTCTCTCTTTTTCTTCTTCTTCGCAAAACTGAAGATGGATTTCCGACTTTTCTTGCTAACCTGCGAGACACTATCAGCAAAATCATCAGGAGAGGTCGGTGAATACCGACTGGGTGTTCGCTGAACGGGTGATACAGGCCTCTCTTCCAGGATCTCAGGTGGAGGGATGGGCGTGATTGAGTTCTGTCTGTTCAAACTGGGCCTATTCAGGGTTCCCGGCATGTTCACTTGTATAGTACTAGCTAACATGGTCCTATCTAAAGTCCCAGTACCTCGTCTCATAGTCCCAGTTTCCTGTAGTTCGTCTGACCGATCCTGGAACAGCTCAGGGTGCCACCCATCACTTGCGGAATCTGCTTCATAAGGTTCAGCGGGTAGGAACGCAGATCTCCGAATAACCAACCTTTCTTCAGCTGAGTTCTGTACTTCTATGTCACCACACTGTGAGGACCCTGATTTTGATGAAAACCCAGCTTCTTCGTTTGGAACTACAATCACATCATCTTCATCCTGTTTCCCAGTTTTGCGGACATTTTTCCGGGCCTTCCTCGGTTGGTAGACATCTTTAGGATCTGATTCTGGTTCTTGTTGGGGGTTATTATTGTTCCCCTCGGTGTATTGGTAGTCGAAACGTGTTTTCCCTGTATGTTCCCATTCCCGACTAGACTATGCAGATTGTAAGGCATCCCATATTGAGCTCATCTAATTCTGGTGCAGACCATTCGGATACAGGGATCTACTGAAAGATGGGATATAAATTGGATTAAACAAAGTTTCACTGTTTGATATACAGATCGTAGCTTTCCTACCCTTCCCTTCACCGAAACTTCCCGTGTTTTTCATTTACTTACGAGAGAATTGTTTAGTGCAGAGACTCCTCTCTTACCGGGCGTTGCCCAGCTCGGTTGAAATCCTCTCCCTGAAAAACGGTTGACAGATTGTAAAAAGGTGCTCGATTTTTGTATGTGCATTATTAAATGGAGAGTTGTAGTAGAGTGACGACTTGGCTAAATATTCGACCTCTTCCTCGGTGCCACGCCCCATGATTAAATGGAAAATTCTTACGAAGATCACACGCCAAGTTGAACATGTTTCCAATCATCAAAACTATATGAAATTGAAAAACAACAACTCTACAGATCTCTAAAACTTGTAAAGACAATAAATCTTTCCCCACTCCCCGCCCGCCCAATCATTAAACTCGGTAGCACACCCAACTTCAGGATTTTTCATCATATTCTTCTCGATCAAATAACCCAGAATTCTCTTCTTGGTAGTCATATACTGATCAGCAAAATATTTCACCAAAACGGGTTGTCTGACAATTGAGAGCAGCCATCTCTCTCCCGGCAAATAACTGTTTCAGAGTGCAGGAGGTAGAAGGAGCCAATTTACCTCCGACCGACTGTCTCGAAGTTGTCTGTCTCGGATATCTGCTGCAGTCTGGGCTAGTTTATCACTCCACCGAATTTTGTACCAGCTCCAGTGTCTTTCGGACAGTCTTGATTCCACATAACCAAGACTGGTTGTAGATGGTTGGGCCGCAACAATGGATAGCAAAAAGAGAAGAAAAACCAGCATTCTGAAGTACTTACACAGAGACCCGCCCTCTCAACTTTCTTTCTTTCTCTTGAATAGAG
Organism: Pleurobrachia bachei; assembly: GCA_000695325.1. Classification (NCBI taxonomy): domain Eukaryota; kingdom Metazoa; phylum Ctenophora; class Tentaculata; order Cydippida; family Pleurobrachiidae; genus Pleurobrachia; species Pleurobrachia bachei. The sequence continues at coordinate 44,046 of AVPN01000137.1, read as the reverse complement.
CACAATTGTATTATCACGTTTCACTCTCTGTCTCTCTGACTCTCTGTCTCTGAATCTCGGTCTCTCTCGATCTCCCTCTCTCTCTCTCTATCTCTGGCTCTAAGCTGACAGCTGGAGATTGTTTTCTAATCCCTGCTACACACGTGACAACAACTGACATGTTACTTCTTCTGTCCCCTCTTCTTCTTTCTTTTCTTCTTCCCACTATTCGACGAGGAAGATGAAGATGAAGAAGAAGATGATGAACTGGAGCTGGAGCTAGATGAGTTATATCTCTCCCTCAGTTTCACATATTTCTCCCTCCGGTTGTATCGCACATTCTCTGTTGGCTCCAAGGGCAGGCTATAAACCGGCATGGCTAGGGGATTCAATCCCTCGATCTTGCCATGTTTCTTTCTCTGTTTCGTTCTCAACTTCCTCTGTTCCTTCTTCTGGACTGCTTCCTTAGCCACCCTAATCCTGGAAGCTAAGTCCATCCTGTCCGCATGATAGGCACTCTTTCTGGACACATTCGAGGCGTGTGAGGGTGCTACACTAACGGCATCGTCCTCAATCCTCTTCTTTTCTTCAGCGGGCTGTGTCGCTTTCTCCATCTCCTCGTATTCCCTATCATAAGTTGTAACCAGGAAATCAATCTCCTTTCTCATTTCCAGATCCATGGGTCTAACTTCACTCAACCAGGGGTGTATAGCATTTAGATCGACAGGCTCAGGAGCAACACCGCCTCTTCTTGGTGTCGCACCGTACCCTCCGAGGCTATGAATTGCCTCCTCTGTCAGTCTCTGGCTTGTTTTGGACTGCTTCGAAAACCTGATAAACCCTCGCCTCCGCTTCTTATGATCCTCATACTGAAAAGGTGTCTTTTCGACAGTTTTAACACTTGTAGTTTGGTAATCGTAGTAGCAATAGCAGGTTGAACAGGGGGTTGAGGGAACGGGACTGAGAAGAGAGGGACAACAGCCTCCACAGCATGCCTGTAGTCGCCTAGACTCCCACATCACATTATATCGGGACCTGGAGAAAGAGATGGAAGAGTGATGTGTTCCAGATATGCTTGCCTGTCTGTCTGTCATAGTCATTAGTCCTCTTGTAATTGTATGCCAGTTTGTCGGTCCATCTTTCGGTCTCAGTCTTTAATCCATAGTCCCAGGTGTCACAGTTTGTCATTGTCAATGTCAAAGTCCCAAAATCCCCTCATGAACCCACATACAAGCAAAACACGATCCCTCCCCCAGAGGCTATGACATACTCCTCCCTTACCCAAGCTATAAATATAATAGCCCCTACCCACGTATCCCACATGCCTCTTAGTCTTACCTCAGCTACACGGATAGGATCCGCACACCTGTGATTCCAAACTGTCTACGCCATAACTAGGATGATAGGAATAAGGGATATGCAGTTGATGTGTAACAAAGAACAACATAGAAAGATGTGTACAGCAGCTGTGCGGGGGTGGAAGCAGCTTGCATGTAATATATTCTTTACAATAGCTCATTTCACAGCGACGAGGTGGCCGAGTGGTTAAGGCGATGGACTGCTAATCCATTGGGAATTTCCCGCGTGGGTTCGAATCCCATCCTCGTCGACTTTTTGTCATTTCAATAAAACAGCAACAGTTTTGTGAACAGGAACTTTAACAAAAATTCAAAAGACGACCACTCTAATTTTAACTATTTTTACGACAGACCATATATTATATTATGATAAAATAAAACATGAATAATCGGTAAATGAAGCCTCACATTAAACAAATTCGCATTTACAGGTAACACAGCTGTTGTTTGTGTCAAACTTTGTTCGTCACTGACAACATTGCAAACAGTAGAACCAATAGTCAAACACATCGACGCAAGCAGACAAAGACAGAAAAAAGTGTGTGAGAAAGTTAGCCAAGCAGATTAGTTCGAGAGGGTAGAGTCAGAGAGAGAGAGAGGAAGTCAAGAAGAGCTAGAGGGAGAAGGTAGAGAGATATCAGGGAGAGGGAGAAAGAGAAAAAGAGAGAGGGAGATCGAGAGGGAGAGAGGTAAAGATAGATGGAGATAGAGTCTGTACTCCACATACCAGTATCTGCAAGCATCCACCACCATTGCCCCTGTTATAATTTTGCAAATAATCATGGTAACCATATGATCCTACATTGCATCTTGGCTACATGGAAGCCTGAGTGAGATCGAGGTCGCGAATATAGGATGCAATGGATCCAACATTGCATCAATATACTGTGCGACAAAGGACAATGAAATTGTGACACGACAGAAATTGTATGGCCGACGGTTGGTGGTCCTGAAGACTCAACCATTACAGAATTACTGCCTCCGAGTATAAGCAGGAACCATGATCTGAGATGGAGAGATGAGAACAATTGCACAAAGAGAGAAGGTGAAATTGCCTCTATATCTCTTACACTATACACTGAAGTGTGAGCATGGTAAGAGGGCACAAGAGTACCCAAAATAGACAGCTCTGTCAAGAGGGCCCCTCAATGACGATGTGGTAACATGGTTCCTCCATCATGTGATAGAGCTTGTTAACTGTGGCTTGTATAGTGACGAGGGAGGGGCCCCTTTGTGAATAAAGTCCCTCACATGAAACAAAATACAGTGTGAGCCATACAAAACAAACCGACCACATTGTATACATGTATTGTTGGGAAAGGGCTAACGGAGCAAGACTCCGCGGTACAGATCAAGAACCGACCGAATCAGGCTGATAACCAGTCACGTGACCTAAAATAACGAGTTCTGATTGGCTGTTTACTTGTTTCGGTCGGTTCCTGGACCTGATCTAGTTCCTGTCCCAACAAGTTAGGTAAACGTTAAACAATCATATAAGGGAATTGAAAAATAATATCAACTGGTATTTACAAAATAAAACACTCTCATAAATAGTTCAAGATATCAGTGCGGCTCATGCACACGTTAAAAAAGATTTTAGAAACTTTCAAAATCTCAATGAACTCAATCTCTTTTCTAAAGTCTTTGACTTCAAATGGTATCAATTTGTAAAAAAATAATTGTTCCTATCCAGTGACAGCTCCAAAGTCAACGAAAACGTGATCTCCAGGCCCCAGGCCTATTGTTGGGTAGAGCCCCTTCCCTGGTACTTTCATTTCTACCACCCCAACTTCTTTTCCGTTCTTCATAAAATACACTTGCACCTGAGAAAGAAGACTTAATATCAGCGACTCGGGGTAGTTGTTGAAATATAATCAATTATTCTTATCACTCATTAAATGAGAGTTTGAAAGTTCAAATGGGAGGGGAGGAGGGGCGATGAAATTGAGTGTTACTAATCTTACCGTTTCGCCACACACGACTTCCCCACTTCCCCGTGGTATTATTTCTCCCTCTGATCGGATCCTGTCAGGGAACCTAACTCCGCAGCCCATCATATCACCCTCCACACAGGTAGGACCTAAAATTACAGGCATGGTTAAGAAAGAACCAGGAAGTGTACGTTCCGCTGTCTAGCTGCGCCGGCATCTCTGTGTGCTCAGAGTCAGAGGCGTTGGGGTTATAAATTTGACCCATTCACATGTGCAGCAGTCAGTTAACACCTGTTAACGACTCGCAGGTCAAGGTGTTCAGCTATTCACCATCCGGTAAACCCTTGCCAGTGCCCAGTGCGCAACATCTGGGGAGCTGGGATTGAGGAGGAACAACTCTGGGCAAGGTCACGTGACCAGATAGGGTGCGTGCGCGTGATACCAACACTTTAGAAATGAGACGCGGCGCGTTCCAACATCTTCCCTCCAGCATCGCTGATAAAGTGTGCCCGTGTGATATTTGGGGGACATGCTACTGTGTCACTACACAGATACAACTCTCATCAGTCATCTACGACTTCAAACACAGTAAATGTGAACTATGTACAGATAGGAAGAGAACTCCCGGAAAAATTCAAACTTTGTCTTAAATCCAGCCAATTTCCAAATCAGGACACCTCTTTATTAAATATTACCCCTTCACCCGTGTGGCCGGTACCCCCGTCCCCCAAACTAAAACTAAAACCAAGTGGTTATTTACCCATTAATTGGTTGTTCCCCCGACTATAGATGACCCCATCATCAGAATGATAGGCACAGGAACCAGGCGACCAACCCGGGTATTTTGAGGATTTGTGATCGCTCCCTGCCAAACCAATACCAACTGCAGAATCAGCTCCACAGTCTAGTATCTTTAGCTGGGGGAAAGGGTAATAGGAAGAGAAGATAATGAATAATCAATCAATCAATCAATCAAACAAACAAACAAACAAATACAGTCGGACCCCGCTTTAACGGCCCCCGATTTAGCGGCACCCCGATTTAACGGCAGCATATCGGAAATTAACCTTATTTGACCCGATTTAGCGGACACCCCGATTTAACGGACAAAACCCTTTCCCCCGAGGGTGCCGTTAAATAGGGGTCCAACTGTACCTGGTAATAATGATATCGAGATCCTATCTGTCGATTGAAAATGACACTGCTATACAAATCATCCGGTCCTGAGTTGTTTGTTGCCCCTGGAAATTAGGAAATTAGGTCAAATTGGAATTAGCCCCCTCATAGGTGTTATAGCAGACTCGTATTTCACGATTGGTCTCAATCTCGTGCTGGTTACTAATTGTACTATGTAAGCAGTAATCAAAATAATTAGGGCTGTTACTAAGAAGGAGAAGAAATATCAAATCAATTATAGTGTAACGGTAAATAATCAATAACTAAACATAATTGGGAAGTTAAACAGGGGAAATTATAATGTAGACTCACACATATCATGTTGAAAGGGTGATATTGTTGTTGTTAGGACACATCTCTTTCTCATAACATCAACGGCGTTGGTGTGGTGAGAGAGGGAGGCAGGAAGATCAAAGAGAAGTGAAACACCCGGATGTAGAAGTAATTCCACGTACAGTCCTGGACTTCTTCCTGCGAAGGAATGGTAATTGATAATTGAAAGGAAGAAATAATAATTAATTAGTTAGGGATTGAAACAGAACTAGCAAGAGAGAGAGAGAGAGAGCAGATTTATTTTTGGAAGATTGTGAAATGAAGAGAGAGAGACAAACATGAACACATGTGAGATTATGATCGATAGGTGATATTAGTAGAGAGTGAGAGAGAAGGAGAGAAAGAAAGACAGAAAGAAAGAGGAAAAAAGAAAGTAAGAACGAGAGAGATAAAACACACAGAGAGAGAGAGAGAGAGAGAGAGAGAGAGAGAGAGAGAGAGAGAGAGAGAGAGAGAGAGAGACGCTGATCATTTTAGTGCCCTCAGTTTTGTCTCTACTCCTTTCCTAAGTGGCTATAGCCATATAGCTAACAAACGGTTATGCGCATACCTAATTATCTAATTATCTAATTAACCAGATGAGATAGAGACTTAATTCCTGCACCTACCCCCACTAATGCGAGGACGCTGAACACTTTAGTGCCCTTATTTTTGTCTCTACTCCTTTCCTAAGGGTAGTCACGCTTTTAGCTTCAGGCTAGAAATGCAGGTAAAAAGTAAACCCGGAAATGAACATGTTGCACCTCATGCCGGATTTGACAAAACTCAGTGGTGTTCTAGGAGACCCTTGGGGACACATTGGTGAAGGAATTAGTTGGTTTCCAATTTTTTCCTAGTCTCACGGCTTTGTCCCCTAACTATTGGGGTTATAAATTTGAATTTAACGACAACCTATTCACATTCAGTTAATAATGCTCAATGTTCCAGGTCGAGATGTTAAAAACTCGCAGGTCCAGGTGTGTTACAGATCCATCACCCAGAGCTGCTGGATGGGAGGAGGAACAACTCTGGGTAAGGTCACGTGACCAGATAGAGTGCGTGCGCGGGATACCAACACTTTAGAAATGTGCCACTGCGCGTTCCAACATCATCTACCAGCATCGCTGATAAAGTGTGCCCGTGTGATATTTGGGGGACACTACTGTTGTTTGTCATACAGTGACTGTACACCCGGTGCGAAGAGGAGGGTCTCATATGAGACAAACTGTTGTGTCACTATAATAACACACATAACAGGTACTACTGTTTCACACAGACACAACTGAAAACTCCCATCAGCTATTATATCTAGGACTTCAAACACAGTAAGTATTAACTGCAGACAGGAATAAAATTCCCGGCAAATTTAAACTTTGTTTTAAATTCAGGCTCCAAGCCAAACCCACTGTCCACTGTTGTAGCTGTGGCCGGTACCCCCGAACAAAAACAAAAACAAAGTGGTTACTTACCCATTAATTGGTTGTTTCCCCGACTATAGATAACTCCATCATCAGAATGATAGGCACAGGAACCAGGCGACCAACCCGGGTATTTTGAGGATTTGTGATCGCTCCCTGCCAGACCAATACCAACTGCAGAATCAGTGCCACAGTCTAGTATCTTTAGCTGGTGGAGAGAGTAATTAGGATAGGAAGATATCAAACGATCAGACAGACAGACCGACAGACCGACAGACAGACAGACAAACAAACAAACAAACAAACAAACAAACAAACAAACAAACAAACAAACAAACAAACAAACAAACAAACAAACAAACAAACAAACAAACAAACAAACAAACAAACAAACAAACAAATAAACAAACAAACAAGCACACAAACAAACAAACAAACAAACAAATAAACAAACAAACAAGCACACAAACAAACAAACAAACAAACAAATAAACAAACAAACAAGCACACAAACAAACAAACAAACAAACAAATAAACAAACAAACAAGCACACAAACAAACAAACAAACAAACAAATAAACAAACAAACAAGCACACAAACAAACAAACAAACAAACAAAAAAACAAACAAATACCTGGTAATAATGATATCGAGATCCTATTTGTCGATTGAAAATGACGCTGCTGTACAAATCATCCGGTCCTGAGTTGTTTGTTGCCCCTGGAAATTAGGAAATTAGGTCAAACTGGAATTATAGCCCCATGTTATAGCAGACTCGCCTTTCACGAGTGGTCTCAATCTGCTGCTGGTTACTAGCAGTCATCGAAATAATTAGAGAAAGAAGGAGAGAGATTTCAAATCAATTAAAGTGTAACGGTAAATAATTAATAACTAAATATAATAATTGGGAATTAAACAGGGGAAATGTAGACTCACACATGTCATGTTGAAAGGGTGATATTGTTGTTTTTAGGACACATCTCTTTCTCATAACATCAACGGCGTTGGTGTGGTGAGAGAGGGATGCAGGAAGATCAAAGAGAAGTGAAACACCCGGATGTAGAAGTAACTCAACGTACAGTCCTGGACTTCTTCCTGCGAAGGAATGGTAATTGATAATTGAATGGAGGAGTTAGGGATTGAAACAGAACGAGCAAGAGAGAGAGAGAGAGAGAGCAGATTTATTTTTGGAAGATTGTGAAATGAAGAGAGAGACAAACATGAACACGTGTGAGATTATGATCGATAGGTGATATTAGTAGAGAGTGAGAGAGAAGGAGAGAAAGAAAGACAGAAAGAAAGAGGAAAAAAGAAAGTAAGAACGAGAGAGATAAAACACACAGAGAGAGAGAGAGAGAGAGAGAGAGAGAGAGAGAGAGAGAGA
>AVPN01000137.1:14959-27023 GCA_000695325.1 Pleurobrachia bachei | reverse complement strand
CATTTTTGTGCCCTGATTTGTCTCTTAGATCCTTTCCTAGCCCGAGTTATGAATGTTTTTGGTGAATTTACCTCTTAGGACGATAGAGTCATATATGACACAAAATGATGAATTTGGGGCATTTTTCTAGTAAAAACCGTTCAAGATTGTAAAAATTGTAGCTATGGACTGCATCAAAGCATTAAGTTTGACTATGGGACCCATACTTTTGCACAAATTGGATTAGTTACTAGAATTCCCTTACGGACGATAGAGTCATATATGCTACAGTGGGTCCAGCAAAAACTACATGTCGGATCTTCAAATTTCCTTTTCGAGGAAATTTGTGGTGATAATATCTACTTATAAACGAAAAATTAGAAAAATCTATCGAGCCAATCCTCATCGTCCTTAAAGGGTTAAACAGGGTTGAGCAAAACAATTTCTTTTTCAGGTTTCCATTTTTCTAACGAATTACAATTACCATTTGCAGTGTACAATTTAATTAATTTTCTCACGATAGCTCCAAACCCCAATCATATCCGGCGTTTCTACAGAATATGATTGAGTTTTCTAAATCACTGTATACATGTATCGCTTTTGCCATACCATTTAGACCATTCTGTAAAATCGTTGCTAATCTTAACAGTAACACGACACACCTTACTTCAATTCCCAGTGGTAATTAGAATATAGAATATTTGCATGTGCAATGTAATAGCATTGTATAACACGTTTTGCTAAAACGTCACTACCAGTTACACATGTGCTGTGCGTGATGCTGAAACGTCACTACCAGTGCAATTGAGTTGGCACTGCTGACATTACATGAACCATGGCGATCACTGTCTAACTTTTGTGAGCTGTGTGATGGTCATCCAAGAATTACTTCCAGCAAGCTTATCACAGAGATCACGTTTGCCAACACGATACTCTCTCATCACCGTACTCGTGACGCAAACAACCAAACATCAGACTACTATTTCTTAATTTATTCCACTGAACTCTGCTAGAGCTAAACTCAGTAATTCCACTTGTTAATCAACTAAATTCCACACACGTTTTATAGACTCAAGAGCTGCACCATGGCAATATTCGGTAATCCTTCAACTAGACAGACTGTGGAACTTTGGGGGAATGTAACACTTGGTAACGTCGTCACACCCTCCCCTATGAACTACTGGTAATGTTGAATGGGGAAATCAAATCGATTAATATTTTACAGTAATGATCTGATCTTAACCTTGACCCTACGACCTGCTCAAATGAATACTCTTCCTGCCCTATGTGTGAACAAATAAATTATAAAACTAACCCCGTGATTTCCTCCAGGTATGCCCTGAACCTAATCCTAATCTACATCCTCTCCCTCACCCTCAACCCGTTTAGCTACATCTTTTACTCCAGACAACGGCCCACTGAATCAACCTTTCTGTTTCGTCTCCTCGCCTTAATATTGAAGTGGCGGTGCCAAATGTTTGGGGAGGAGCAGTATATGTTAGACTATAAACCTGATTTCGAGCCGGAATATAGGCCAGCAACAATATTGGATAGAGTGGATTACCATAGCAACGAGCTGCAGTTATTTTGTATCTCTCTTTGTGACTGTATCACTTGCTCTTGCTAGGATGTTGAAAATCAAAAACCCTTTTGTCCAACTAACCCCCAAATACTTTGCCCTCTCTGTCCTTGTCTGTCTGGTTTACTGCGCCACAATTAACGCTTACGGTCAGGCTGATCTTGAAGCGATATTTGTGGCTAAAACTCAACAAGTTACATGTAAACCTAGTGACCATGCTATTGAGCCATTTCTCCTGATCACCCTTATAAACAATATCTTGTTGAGTTGGCTCATGGTTTATGTTATAGTGGGCACCTTCATTCTAATAAAACTGAGCAGTAGAACAGGAGCTAATAATTCAAAAGGAAGCTATCTGGTGATGTGGATGAATGGCGCCTCATTCTTTTATCTGGCCTGTTCTATCATAGACATTATACAGCATATCTGTGGGAGGGATATCCCATTTGTGAATGAGAACTCTGCTCTAATCCTAACCATCATAATGCCTCTCTCCCTTACCGCTGTTAACCCCCTGTGCATCCTGTGCTGTAACTACAACTTTAGAAGGATGCTAAAGATTATGGTGTTTGAGGGGCGGATTGAGATTGAAACGGCACGGACCAATAGTGTTAAGAAAATTAGTGTGAAGGGTGTTATGGGGAATAATAATGGGCTCCTTACCAGGCAGTATAGTAGTATAACGGAAGTTTAGCATTTAGATCAAGAAAAGTTAGATTGTATGGCAAATATTTAGGATAAAAGACAGCTGTATTTGACCTGTCAGGCTGATGCTCTGACCGATGTTCTCGCGATATGAGAATATGGTCGTGCCAATGCTCTGACGGTATTTGACTGAGATTTGACTCAGGGGGAAAGGGTTTTGCCCGGTAAATCGGGGTGCCCGGTATATCGGGGTCAAATAACGTAAATTTCGTATATCGGGGGAATTTTATCCTCCCGGTAAATCGGGGTTCCGGTAAATCGGGGCCCGGTAAATCGGGGTCCGACTGTATTTATATCACTTATATAGATCAGGCTACTAAGTCTTATTGAATGAAATTATATTTTATTGCCTGAGATGACTTATTGGTCAGGTGCCTTATGAACTACATATTAGTTATTTTCACGAGGTGCGGTGAAACAGGGTTAAGCAAGACAAGTTTTTTCCAATTTTGTAATGAATTACAATTTAACACCATTTTCAGTTTACGATTAAACTGCTTTTCTCACGATAGCTCCAAAACTAATTATTCTATCAAGCGTTTTCTACAAAGTATGATTGAGTTGTCTAAATCAAATTCATGTTAAAGCTGTATGATCTATCGCTTTTGCCATAGCTTTTAGACCATTCTGTAAAATCGTTGCTAATCTTAACAGTAGCACGACACACCTTACTTCAATCCCCTGCAGTGGTAATTTCCTTCAGAATATTTGTACGTGCATTGGAATAGCATTATGCACGTGTTGCTGAAACGCGTTAGTTGTCACTACCAGTTACATATTGTGTTAAACGTGGGACTCGTCACTGTGACGTGTAATTGAGTTGGTACTGCTGACACTGCATGAACCATGGCAATCATTGTCTATACCATGTGTGGCAATCACTGTTTAGTGTGAGCTGTCATCCAAGAATTACTTACACCAAGCTTATCACAGATCACTTGCCTTTCTCTCTCATCATCGTACAAGTGACGCAAAATTGTGTGAAAGAAACAAACACCAGACTACTCAACTGCTATAGTTAAACTCAGTAATTCCACTTGTTACTCAACTAAATTTCGCACGTTTTATAGACTCAAGAGCTGTACCATGGCAATATTCGGTAATCCCTCAACTAGACAGACTGTGGAGCTTTGGGGAAATGTAACACTTGGTAAGGTCGTCACACCCTCCCCTATGAACTACTGGTAAGTTGAAGTGGGATATCGACTGGATACATATTTAGAGTGATGATCTGATTCTAAGTTCGAATCTCGATCGTTATCAAATGAATACTACTTCTACCCTGTGTTTGAACAAATCAAACTAACCCCCATTATCTCTTTTCAGGTATGCCCTGAACCTAATCCTAATCTACATCCTCTCCCTCACCCTCAACCCGTTTAGCTACATCTTTTACTCCAGACAACGGCCCACAGAATCAACCTTCTTGTTTCGTCTCCTCGCCCTAATCAACTTCACCGCCACGGTTTACAAACCCCTCCTCGTCATATACAATCTGATTAAACCTGATTTCGAGCCGGAATATAGGCCAGCAACAATATTGGATAGAGTGGACACCATTGCAACGAGTTGCAGTTATTTTGTATCTCTTTTCGTGACTGTATTGCTTGCCCTTGCTAGGATGTTGAAAATCAAAAACCCTTTTGTCCAGCTCACCCCCAAATACTTTGCCCTCTCTGTCCTAGTCTGTTTGGTTTACTGCGCCACAATTAATGCGTATGGTCAGGCTGATCTTGAAGCGATATTTGTGGCTAAAACTCAACAAGTTACATGTAAACCTAGCGACCATGCTATTGAGCCATTTCTCCTGATCACTCTTATAAACAATATCTTGTTGAGTGGGCTAATGGTTTACGTTATAGTGGGCACCTTCATTCTAATCAAACTAAGTAGTAGAACAGGAGCTAATAACTCAAAAGGAAGCTATCTAGTGATGTGGATGAACGGTGCATCATTCTTTTATCTGGCCTGTTCTATCATAGACATTATACAGCATATCTGTGGGAGGGATATCGCGTTCGTGAATGAGAATTCAGCTCTAATCCTAACCATCATAATGCCTCTCTCCCTGACCGCTGTTAACCCGCTGTGTATCCTGTGTTGTAACTACAACTTTAGAAGGATGCTAAAGATTATGGTGTTTGAGGGGCGGATTGAGATTGAAACGGCACGGACCAATAGTGTTAAGAAAGTTAGTGTGAAGGGTGTCATGGGAAATAATAATGGGCTGGTTGCCAGGCAGTATAGTAGTATAACGGACGTTTAGCATTTAGATCAAGAAAATTAGGTTGTATGGCAAATATATTTAGGATGAAAGACAGCTGTATCTGACCTGTCAGGCTAATGCTCTGACCACTGTTCTCGCGATATGAGAATATAAAGGTCGTGCCAATGCTCTGACGGTATTTGACTGAGATTTGACTCAGTAGACTATGTTTTATCGATGTTTGATGAGTTTTTTGTTTGAGTGTGTTCTGCATGAAAAGTAACACATTATCAGAACTTTATCAAAACTTCTTAGGTTGCTTTTTATTATTTTCTGGAACTGATCTGTTTTCCTTTTTGATGAATTCGGTGGCCGAGAAAATTGGAAAAAGGGGGTCTAGGTCTTTAGGAAAGATGGTCATTCCCAACGTTGGAAGCTGCTATATTATATAGCAATGGAAAAGAAAACTGAAACAAGGAGATTTCTAAAACGGGAAACACACAAAGAAATCGCTTACAAAAAACAATCATATATATTAGACATTGCTCTTTCTGATAAAACCAGAATTAAATTTACACACCAGGAACCGACCGAATCAGCAAATACTGGTCCCTGATTGGCTGATAACCAGTCACGTGACCTAAATAACGAGTTGTGATTGGTTGTTTGCTTGTTTCGGTCGGTTCCTGATACACACTGTAATACATTCTCAACCCATTTTCTGTTTACAAGAAATACATAATGTTCAGTTAGTCATGTCAATTGTCTGTTCAGGATTCTGATCTTCTTTTTCTTTCTGTTCACCAAGTGATTCACAGTCTTCAAATTGATCTGACCCACTCTCCCTCCCACCCTCGACTTCATTATTACTAATTTCACTTCTATCCTCCTCCTTATTATTCCTCTCCCCTTGCTCCCTACTTTCTACCTCTTCTTCTAATTCTTCAGTCAAGCTGGACAACTGATCAGTTGTGGTAGATGAACCCAAGAAATCTGCTAAATCCGTCTGATCACCCTCCGGTATAAAAGAGTCCAATGCATTCCCCATGACACCACCCTGCAATTCCCCAGATTCTGATTCTTTGCTGGTTGACTCCTGTTGTTGGTATCGTACTGGTAGCGATCCAGTCCTCTTATAATCCAGCATCTCCTCGGCAAATAAATCACCAAAAGTGCTCTGCCTTTCTGTCATAGCCATGCACTCTTTCAATGCTTTTACTTTTAACGAATCCTGATTTTCTCCATGAGAGTTTTCCGTTGGTTAAGCTCCCGTAACCGCTCCTCTCGATAGGAATTCAGGTGGAACCTGTGAACCGATTTTAACCGCTCTGTATGCAGTTTATCACAATCAGCCTCAAGTTTATCCAACTCCACAATCAGAGATGAAATGTTGAGTCCCGTTTCCCTGACAACACCCACACAACTATCCAACACCCCCGCTAACCGGGGAATATCCTCTAAACTGCTGGTGAGGGTGGTTATCAGGGTGTTTTGGTGGTTTAACCACCGGTGGAGTGTGGTTATCTTGTCAGCGGTGGTTATGGCTGATGTGGATTGGGTCATTGTAGTTCGGTGGATATCCTCCCATGTTTCCTGGTACTTGTGGAGCAAATCCGCACCTGGAGGTGATGGAGGGGGTTAGGGGTAGATAGAAAGTGCATTAGGGGGGAGGTCTGCACCTGAGAGGGGTATAGAGCGGTTAGACGAGATACAAAGCAAAGTCGGAGAAGGGGAGACAGGGTAGTAGGTTTAGGGAGACCGGGGTATGTCAGTATACTGATTGAGTGATTAGATTGAGAAGATATCCAACACAAGAACTAACCAACAAAAAGATCAGCCCCATCATCCCCAGGATCCATCATGGTATCTGGTATGTTCTGATGTAATTCATCTGGGGAGGGAGTGATAGCCAGGCGGTCTGAAATCTCTGATTTCAACTCGCTCACCTTATCAACAAGGGAGCGAAGGGAAAACATAGCGCTGGAGGGAGAGAAACAATCAGTTTGACAACTTGTACCATTGAAAGATAGAAATTAAAACCATGATTTTGTAGAATAAAAAAGAATAAGTTACTAAAAAGTAAAACTAGGTAAAAAGATAAATATCACCATCTGATATGATCAGGATCATGATTCATGTTCCAATATTGTGTGTTTACAGTCCCATCATTTCACGTCTCCCAGGAGGTGGTTTCTCTAACCACCTCACATCATTCCTCTCATCCACCCCGCCCCACACCAACACCTCATGATGTGTGGTTAGTGGTTATAGTCCCATCATTTCCCGTCTCCCAGGAGGTGGTTTCTCCAACCACCTCACCTCATTCCTCTCATCCACACCACCCCACACCAACACTTCATCCTTGATTTGATCCGGGCAAAGAGCCAGCCATCCCCTGATCATACCCAGTAACTCCCCACTTTTCTTCACCTTGCTATCGGTTAGGAACCGAACCACATGGTGCATTGCAACCAGTTTCCCGAGACCGGTTACACCGTTTTTGAGTGACGTCACGTATACCGTCATCATGTCAGCATCCGTCTCAATGGCACTTAGCGTGTAGTTGAGGGGAAGGGATGAGGAGCGGAGAAATCGGAGTGTTTCAACTCTCTCAACCCATAGGAGTCGACGGTAGGAGAGGGCATAGTTGCATCGAGTTGGTAGAAGGAGGAATCCTGCATAGACAGGATCACAGTAACCCTCAGCTGCGAACCCCTCGACGAATGAGTTGTAGAAATCATAAAATGAAGCCTGGCCAGGTAGATGTGATGGTGAGAGATCAATTGTAGGAAGAGCTGCGAAATGGACCAAGATATCACCTAATATCACAGCAGTTTGAGGGTTCAAGAAGGGTCGAGAGGGAAGGAGAAATGACATCATGACATGCACCAACTGCTCAACGACTTGGTATACCATCAACTACACCAGCCGATAGGAAATCTCTAAAACTTCCCAGATAATTCTGGAGGTCAGCCTCTACCATTTCGGCAAGGGTCAACCCAGGTAGTAAGATCCAGTTGGGGTTGAGGGAATTTGGTGTTGTGATACTACCTAGGTACAATCTCTCTTTTTCTTTGGTCCAATGTTGCTGAGATTTAGAAATCCTCTCTCTTGTCACCTGTTTCTCAACAGTCTTCACGTAATGTCGTCCACAACTCGAGGGGTTGATGTGGGAGTCAAAGAGGGTTCCGGTGACAAGTTGGAACTGCTGGTACTCATATCCGGGTGGTAATGACGCCATGACACCAACACCCAGGGGGAGGAGTTTGAAGTTGGTTGTTTTTGATGATCGGAGGTGTCGGAGAGAGAGGAGAAGGAACTGGTGTTGGGTAAGGGTGATGGTTTCGGATATCATAGGAGGGAGTTTGGTGGTAGGTGTTGTTATCACGCCCGTGCATCTCTCAAGAACGGTGCCCACACACTCCCCCAGATCTCGTGATATGGTGTAGCACACGGAGAGGAAGTTAATGAAAGTTTTGATGAAGGAGTAACAGGTATGGAGTTGGAGAAGTGATTCTCCAGAGGGAGAGAGGGTGTGGAGGTCGAGGGAGGGAGAGGTAGTGTGGTACTGGTGCAGCTCAATAGTTGGTAACGATGGTACCTGCAGAAGTAAGAATTTTATTAATTTGTATTTAAACATTTACCAAGATAAAAATATGTGTGGGGCGTGACATAAACACAGAGTTTCTATGAAATCGAGATATGATTACATACCTCTAGAGATCGGAGGGAGGGGAGACTAGGTGAGAACTGTATACCACGTAGAACATTATCGAGAAGGCTCTCCGTAACAATGGGTCCTGCTACCTTCATAGCTAGCTGATGAACCTGATATAATAGGAGTTTTTAATCAGGGGAGTGGAGATATTAATCAGGGAGAGTGGTAGGAGGGAGGGAGAGGGGCAATTGATGTGATATTATCAAATAGTTGCAATCCATGATGATAAGATCAGTATTCATCCACATTCGTAACAAACAATAATTGCGAGGATCTTTTATACCCCACCAAGTTATACCTGTTCCACTAGGTGAACATCAAAATGTTTGGAGTGGTGTAGTTTAGTAAACCTTGCCAGAAATTCCAGGATCACTGATATGAGTTCCATGTCCTCTCGTGGGGGCAGTTCAACTCCTGTGGGAGATAAAACAATGTGTTTATTTTTATTAACACCACTGACAACAGTCGGAATCCTAATTACCAACCCCGATTTATCGGGGAAAACCCATAGCACCCCGGTAAATCAAGGTCCAACTAAACCCAAATTTAAATCTTCCCCGTTCTTTGTTCTAAAATCTTACCGGAAGGGGGCGAGTTGGCCCACGATACAAGATTGCTGAGGATCGCTTGATAAACATTCCCCAATGCACTCCACTCCAGATATTCTAGGCCGGCGGTTAGAGCACTGACAAGCGCCACAGTTATACGGATCTTCTGTTGTCCACGTTGTGACAGTGATCTGGAATGGAATATGTTATTGAGATTTTTATAGGAAGTTAATAGTAAATAGAGTGTGACTGACAAAAGAAAGAGAGACTAGTGACTAGGGGGAGAGAGTGTGTGTGTGCACGTGCGCGAAAAATGAGAAAAGAGAGAGAGAGAAAGATTTAGGGAGAGGGGACATTGGACAATGGCCCACTCCGTACTAGCGAACAAGACACCCACTAAGAAAAATAGGAAATGGTCGCTTTTGCATTTCGCAAAGAAGAAATGACATACAAACGATTAAGGCTGTTGGTAAGAGGAACTGAATGAATGAGATAAAGAGAGAGAGAGAGAGAGAGAGAGTCATACTGTCAAATTGACTATGTCGACAGGAGCAAGCCGGATCGCACCCATCATCTCTAGTCCACAACTTTTGTTCCCATCTTCAGGGTTTCACGCGGGCATTACATTATGGAAGTTTTGGCCTTTCGACTTTCCCTCACTATCTCTGTCTCCCATAGAGCGAGGTGGTGGTATCACCATATTTCACACTGGTGGTTGGGCTAGATCTAAGACTTTTTACTATTCACGACAATCAACATACTGAGATAGAGTGCTCGAGGAGTGAGGACCGACCCCCGGGAACAGACCTTATGACCGATTTTCAGTCCTTCGGGGCGTGCTATTATTACCCTTTCTATTGCATCCCTGCATGTTCATGTTTAAATCTTGACACTGTGCGAAGGACAGAGTCTCGCTAGCTTTATACTTTTTTCGGCTTCACGTGCTTCCTACACACGTATCCGTGTCGGTCAACTCAGACTGTCTGTCTGATGTGATCGTGATCACTGGTCGGTATCCCGTCCTACTCCCCAGGATGAAGGGATCTAGAACCAGCCCAAATCCCTTCCATAGTTCTGCCACTCTTCCAGATCTCAAACTGAAATCTTACACTTTTCAAAATCCCTTTATATCGGAAGGGTTGGCAATATGGTGGTACTGAGCACCTGCGTCTCCTTCGGGTCTTTCATATGATTATTATAATAACACGGTGCCGACAGTAGCGTGCTGCTTAGTGGCCATACCGTAGTCCTATCAAACCAAACCAAACCAGAGGAGAAATTAGAGGTGGAAAGAGAGAGAAACAAGAAACAGAAAGAAGAATTATATTACAATGATATAGAGAGGTATAGAGAGAGAAAGGGATAGAGAGAGGTAGAGAGAGAGAGAGAAAGAGAAAGATAGAGAGAGAAGAAACAGAGAGAGAGAAGAAAAATGATACCTTGACTTTCCGGACCTCATCTGCTTGGAACTCGGGGGCACAGTTGTGGTGAATTATACCAAGTCCTCCCATCAACTGAAAAATGAGGGAGTCCGGGGTAATAACCAGATTAAAACATACTGGTATCAAACGGGTAGGGAGTAAAACATACGGGTATCATACGGGTCTAAGGGCTAGCCGCCAGGGATCTGGTATTTTTAATTTTCAAGGATCTTTGACTTCTGAGATGACAGTATACAGTATGGCAGGTGGATGTCGTCAATCACATGCACACACGCAGCAGTTATTTTACTGTAATTCTCTCTTGCCATCCCTTTCATTTCTCCAGACACCTTTCTCTTCATCCCTCTACATTTCTCTTCTCCATCCCTCTTTCTTTCCCTATACATGCGATGAGTGCCAATAAGACACGTGTATATTGGAACAACTCCAGCCGGACTGAGAGAGAGAGAGATTTGTACAGTAACTCTCCCTCTCTCTCTTTCAACTCGCTCTCTGTTCTATATACTATTCCATATACTGGCACAACTCATCGCCATCTCTCCGACCGAAACGCACGTGCAATATAATCACAGTTATTGTCCAACCACCTCATACTCCTTTCTCCCTCATCGACCGTATTTCTACAAGCTCGCACAATAAAACCCCGCCTACGGAAAATTGGTTTCGAAGACACCTCACACTCAGGCCGCCACACGGCCTCTGTTTGGTGCTCTTCGCACGCCGGCAAGGGAGGGGTAACTTCGTTACTATGTAATACGGAAAAAAGGTTTTCTGTGATGCCTATTAATTTCACTTTAAAGGCAAAAGAAGAAGAAAAAAACGCCGGATGTGAAACATTTGTTTGCAAAACCGGGGAAACAGTTCCCAATAGTACGGAGTATTACAGCCAGGGTTCTGGGTTATCTGAACAAATATGAGAGAGAGAGAGAGAGAGAGAGAGAGAGAGAGAAAAAAGAAGAAGGAACAACTCCAGCTGGGTTTAAATCTGTACAGCTGTACCATTCAGATGACCTCGTGATTCGTGAATGTACAAAAAAAGAGAGCCTCAATGGGTAATCTGGTTCAGCTTGAACACCCTTTGTCTCTCCGTTCTCTGTTTTGTCTGATTCTTTGTAAGCGTGAACATGTACATTGATGTTAGACAGACTGACAGCTAGGAATTAACTTTTAATAATATCCAACTGCCTCAAGCAGTTTTGTTCCTTTAAAATGTCTTATAGCACAGTGATTAGCACACACGTGCAGGTCGTTATTCATTTGAACATACAACGCAGTGTTATACTTGAAGTGTTTTACTGAACGAATAATATACATTCCCTAGAAGCTATGTTATTCACACTACCAGTTCTCATCCTTCTTCTTTGCCTGGAACCCCTGGCTGCTACTGAGGTTAGCTCAGGTAAGTTTTGAAGACTTAAGATAATGTCATTATCTTCACAACTTCTTTATAAGAACCGCTACCGATTCTAATTGAATAAATCTTCAGACATCGAAAACTCATTGTGCTTTCCACAGGATTTGCAGTCGAGGTCTTCATGGAAACTCCCGAAACTAAATGGCCGGTATACTTTAACTTATCCTTTGGATACGGAACATTGGAGATATTTGGCAATAACACCTTTCGAATTGGCCCAAACTGTAGTACTGGCATTGAGGCATTTCCTGTGAAGCTCACACCTGGAGTTAGCTACCACTGGAGGGTAATCAAGAATTACCCACTGCTTCTTGTGGAGTTTGCAAAAGGAGAGGAATCATACAACTGCCGCTGTCACGACCACTACAATTACTTTAAACTACATCGGATGGACATGTATAATGATGATCAAACAGACGAACAGGACAGGTATGATGGTGGTCAAGACGACAAGCAGAAAAGGAAGGAGAACA
>AVPN01000136.1:70309-84075 GCA_000695325.1 Pleurobrachia bachei | reverse complement strand
TGCGGCCCCGGCTATCCACCAAACTTGTTTGGTTTTTGGATCTAGTTCATTGAACAATGTTCAAACAAGTCTAAGTGAAGTCTGCGGTGGCAGATCTCCGCCGACCATTATTTTCTTTGAAATTTCTTACCTTTTTACTTCTTCCTGCTGTATTAATTGCGTTTAAAAATGTACCGAGTTGCCCCAGCATATCCTATCTACAATCCGATTTTACTATAAATTTATAAAAATATACTTCTAAAAAGATCCTTCTTCTAATCCTGTATTTAAAATGGTGCATTAGACATAGCTTAGACATAGTTTCCGAATATGTGTTTTGTATGTGGTCGTGTCACACATCCGCTCATTTTCCCTGGAGTACACAGTTTCCTGATTAGGCAGGTGAACAGTCAATAAATTCTTTTATCTCGTTAACCTGATCGCGGGAAGCCTTTTCAACAGTTGATATGCCAGTATCGTAGTGGTCCCCTGTTGGATAGTCCGATAGTAATATGTCTGCAACCATTTTGGGGTGTATCCTGGTGTAGATATTGGTATCCATGCCGCCAAAGTAGTCATGTTCACCAATCAGCCCTTTCAGCTGGTTTAGTCGGACATGAATATGGTTCAAGGCAGTGTTCCCCAACATAGATACTTCATCAATGAATGTTCTAATGTTCAAATGTTCTATGTACTATATTATGCTACATGCCACATGGTTTTGACTAGCAGTTTAGCTGGCCTGGGCTTGACTTGAGGAGAAAGCGTCCCCAAAGCGTCACTATAGAGTTTACTTGTAATAGTAAATTTGTTTAAATTTTTGGCAATTCGCCGATCTTTTTAGGTGGCGTGACCGGCTGTTTCCTTGTAGCCATCTGTGGCATTTCTCCCACTGCCACATGGATTTGGCCAGCTGTTTAACTAGCCTTACTTCAGGAGGTCTGGTTAGGGTTAGTCGGTGAGGAGAGCTAGGGGTTGGTTCACCTTGTTCCGCCCCTTCATTCGACCTCTGTCTATAAAGTATAGGTTTCCTTTTCGGGCTGGCGACCTCACTCCTCAGTCTATTCCCGCCGCCGCCATGTTTTACTTTATTTGAGTTTTAGAAGGGTGGTTTTTCTATCGGTTTATAACTCTGCCGGAGTCGTAATGGGTGACTACTTCCACTGCCGACGTAATTTTGCTTGAGACACCGCTTCGCCGATGGACTGATTGGGGTGGAGGGTATATTGTAAGGACACAATTTTCTTTCTCTAATCCAATGTCCTCAAAATCTGCATTCAGTGATTTTACCAGTATCCCAAAGTGCAGATACTACAACAGATGAACAGCCAGTCGCCAGTCTCCGGTAGCATATAATAAAGCATGTACAATAACTGTTTCAATAAACGTGGGACTTGTCACCCAAATATTGTTTTCGCATTCAATACATTCTTTTATAGATCTTAAACCTGATCGCGAGAATTTCAATTTAGGTTAGCCTTTCTACTATTTTTTGACTTAATTTTGATTTAGACAAGAGAAGACGGTCTGGTGTGTTTTTCTAAGTAAACAGATCTCAGAGGACCTCGTTGGGTTATAACCAAGGACGCCAAGACTTGCAAGGAACGGTTCCTCGCGCCTCTATTTACAGGACAGGATGTCGGGTGTGGCTACCCATGATGTTATTATGTGCAGGAACGATATGGAGGGTAAGTTGCTCGCCACGAGCTACTCCGATAGATGTAAGGGTGCCAGCATTTTGCAGAGTATTAAGGATGATGCAGCAGAAGCTCCTAGTGGAGCCTCCAAACCGGTTTTATGGACGTTGATCAAGGAGCTATATGCATTGTTACCAGAAACACGACGAATCTCTACCCACTCATCTGAATCTGTGACATCATTCACAGCTGAAGACTTGAAGGATACACTGGATAAGCTGAAAGAGGATCTTCTGAGCACACTTATGTGAGACTAAGCTATGCATGGGAACTTCTCACTTTCCATCAGTCACCATACTAACGAGCTGAGCTTTCAACGCCTTTTAGCTTCAATCAGATCAACTAAGAAGTTATATCTATTCAAGCGCTAATGGCGCCGCTATGCTGTAACGCGCGAGGTGTGAAAATAGTGTGCTGCGTTGTCAGTGTGCGCGCGCAGCAAACTTTGAGCGCGCGCCACCACAATCCGTAGTGAGATAACTTTGCGGACGACTGACTCCGTTGTTATGTGCGCGGCGCCGTTGAAGCGTTACGGATGGACGGACACTTTTAGTTAACTACACAATCTGCTGATTTCTAAACCCTGAATGATCTTTTAGCACGTGCGTGCTAAAACATCATCCTGGGTCAATGCCCTTCGGGCATTGGCCCAGGCAGGGAAAAAATGTATGCTATTGCGACTCTGACGTAGAGCCTCAACAGCATCACATAGTACCAACCCATAACAAGGTGACACTGAGTGTCTGACACTCTAACCATAACCCACTTATAATATACAATAACAGTATACACTTATACAGCCGGTGATCTTAATTGAACTCACATAGTTGGATATGATATCCTTAAATTTCCCTTTTCTCCTCACAATAGAACGGCGGGCGTTCCTGTTTCTCTGGTTCCGCAGGTGAAGGGCCAGGGTACAGCTGGGCCCCATCAGATGGGGGCTGGCGTAGTACTAAGTAGGGTGGGGGCCTGGGGTAGCTGGGCTGCCTGGAGTTCTTCAGTTCTTCCACCTAACAAAGGGTATACGTATTTAGTAAGGTCTTTTTTTTCAACTGGTCGTCCGACCAAAATTTTCAATCAAAGATTCCGATACATTACATTTAATATTTTGATATGATATGCAATTATGTTCCACGATTATTCTATACTCTTACTGTCAGGCCAATGCTCTGACCGCAGTTCTCGCACGAATTGGGTCAGACCAATGCTCTGACAGTACTCTTACCACTTTTAGACTGCAAATCACAGTTTCAAATGGTCCCATTATGAATGTGACTATTGACTAGACATACTGTACAGAACTCCCCGATTCGTCGAGGATTCTGCATATTAAACGTGGGACTTATCACCCAAATGTGTATTTAGAGAACTCATTGTATGATCATCCTTCACCATAGTCGTGATCCATGGTCGTCCTTTTCAATATAAAAATTCATTATGGAAGGGCTGGAAAGAGCGCTGGGAAAATATAGTAGAAACTTCAACTTAGTATCTGCTAGGTCAACAATACATTTAGCACATTGCCATTGCGTCTCTCAGATGGTCATTTCTCAGCCTTGCATTTATCACTTGAATGTTAATTGTCAACCACTTAAGGAAATCTCGATATTGCTTTAGTGTAAGGTAAAAGAACACGTTGCCCATTCTATCTTCTAACTCTTTAATTGCACAATTAAATGTACATTTAATTGTGTGATTTGAGCCATGAGATGTGATTTCTCTTGAATGAGCTCGTTATTTCTGATATTTAAGATCTTATCTCGGGATTTATCTTATGATATTCACATCACTGTTTTCTCTCTCTCTCTCTCTCTCTCTCTCTCTCTCTCTTACTTCTCTCTCTCTCTCTCTCTCTCTCTCTCTCTCTCCCTCTCTCTCTCTCTCTCTCTCTCTCTCTCTCTCTCTCTCTCTCAGTCGCTCAAGTAACTGCTCAATTTCCTCATCTAATCGTCGATTTCTTTCTCTAGATTCGTCAACCATTGGACACACACTAACTAGCCCGGAAACGTGATTCTTCTACTCGTGTGTTTAGCACCTCTCAGCTCTCTTGTCTCTAAAATGTAAGTTACTGAGACATTAGTTAGTTAATTTCTCTACTTCCGTGACCTTCTCAGCAAGTTCTTCATCATATAAGAAGTTGAACCAGTGTACCGAAAAATTTAAAAGGTGAAGGAGACTATCCTGTTCACTGGTATTCAAGTAACTTGGTTGCTCTGATGCTACCGCCCTCTCGGTTGCCTCATTTAACTACATTACTTCGCTTATTACATTATGCCATTACACATGGTTCAGTCACACAGTTTTCTCTTTTTCACATGCTGTGAAATGAATATTCCTATAATATATTCCTATACAATATACAATATACAATCCAATTTTTACACTTTCTGGCTCGAACAATGCGTCATGATTTTCCTTTTTCATAGAATTTCATGTACTCACTATCTCTTCATATGATATCTAGTGGTGTGACTCCATTTTGTCACCTTCCTAACTTTCTAATGAGTAACTCCTCATTTAACCCCTCTCGACGCTACGCTCTCAGCTTTCTCAATTTCACTCAATTGCACATCTCTCTCATATTTCCAATTTTATATAAAAATTTAAATCAAAGGAAGTTTTTAAGGTCTATACAATTGTTTCATGATGCCCCATGAGGGGGCACCAATCATCAGTTACTGATGATGTAGATCGTCAGTATCTACTTTTATACTATCCTACAAACTAAAACACGTGGTTTATCCAAACAAATGTTTCGCCAAATAAATGGCTCTTCAGTGTCTGCCTATAATACTATCCCATACATACTATTCTATATTATCCTATACTATATGCACAGGGATTTGTCCACTTGGGGGCCAGTGAGAACATTCGGCCTGTTCCCATTCCATTTCCGAATTGTTTGAATTATTCATCTCCTCGAATTGGATATAGTGAATGATTGTAAGATCGACAACTTCTAAAGAGTGTGAAACAACTAATTCCAACATTTGCGATTTAAAGTATAGCAGGTATTTTATAAACTGTTGCTTTTGCTCCAAATTTCCAGGTTCAGTGTATTGAATGAAAAATATATTAGGCGCTCACATAAACTGTCCATTGCTCCCTATTATATTGAATGGCGCTTACAATGTAAGCCTTACATTATCATATAAATCACATTTTAAATATCCTAATATTTTCTCAAATTGTTATTATTATATGATCTCCTCCCACATCAGATCTTTATCTGCACTGTCCATTATTAACGGGATACTGAGGTATATTTGTTAATCATTACTCTCATAGCTCCTATTTCGCATTCTTAGAGCAATCTCCATCCCGTGAGATACATTCCCTAGCACCTCGATGTTATTATTATTACTCGTGTTTTGACTTATGCACCTCTCCCTCCGCCCAGGCTAATAACCACCCTGGAAGGTTGCTCCTGATCGGTGCGTTCTTCCGTTAACGTTGTCTTTGTTGTTTTGTGCCATTGCTAAATAAATATTTGTTCAGTTTAATTTATTATTATTTTCAGTCAACATTCAGGTCAAGTGTTAGCTACTGTTATGGGCAGATTAAAGGGTCAATTCGGTTCAGGCGTCAGTTATACCTTTAAGCTGTTAGATAATTTTATTACTACAAGGCCTCTAATTGGTCCAAAATGTGAAATGTAATGTATTAAACTGAAATGTAATGAATCAATTTTAAAATGTTCATGCTTCTTCATGCACGTCAGAGCTTTCACACTATCTCTCACATACGCTTCTCACACCTCTTACACACCACACTCTCTACTTCACACGTTTTAGAGTTTAGGATACTATATGCACACTGTCTACACTGTCTAGGCCGAGCAATGCGTTGTGATTTTTCTTTATCGTAAAATTTAATATATTCCTGATGCAACTGTAGTTGCTCAGGATTCTCCTCATATTTCTCTCTTTTCATGTAATACCTTGTGCTATGGTTCCATTTAGTCATCTCTTGGTAACTCAGCCCTAGAGACACTCCTAATTTTCTGAATCATTAGTAAATTTCTGATTCTTTCTCCTCTCCATTCTATCTTCTCGGCCTCTTCAATCTCACTCAGTATACCGTCTCTTCTCTCTTTATTTTTGATTGATCTAGCCAATCCCATCATGCTAGTAATTAGTCTATCCGAATTTCGGTATCTGCTTTTGTCCTCCTTATTGTTGAACTCCTTGATTTCTCCCAGAGTCCAATAGGAATCTGAAGCCTCTTCCCATTCCATCTGTGAATTGTTGGAACTACTCATTTCCTGGAATGGGATTTAGTAAGATGATTCTAGGATCGATAACTTTTGAAATTAAAATTTTAACGCATTGCTCTCACCTAAGTTGAACTACTAATTCTAACATTTGTGATTTAAAGTGTAGTAAATATTTAACGAATTGTCTTTTTTGTTCTAAATTTCCCAGCTCAGTGTACTGAATAAAAATTTCTACCTGGCTGTCACACAAACTGTTAACTGCCCCCCTATATTGGGTAGGGCTTATATTATCATACAAGTCAAACTTTAAATATCCTAATAATTTTATTTTTCCAAAGTTATCTATTTCAAAATCATTAAGATTAAATATTTTAGCCGGTACTGTCTCCTTATTTACTATAGCCTTAAGTAACCATGCGTTTACTTTTATGATGAATTCTTTGATAACATTCATTGGATATAGCTGCAAAACAGGTCCCACAATTGGGCTGGTGCCCTGAATGCAGTAGGTCTCACATGCTTCCTCAATAAAGTCTACTCCGTTTATCTCTTGAGACATAAACTCTTCTCTAATGTCATATCTGGCCTCTAGCGCCCGACGGCGCTCTTGTGACCACAGCTGGCAAATAAGGATGTTAGCATCCACCGGGATTAAGATATACTTTATATACACTATATAAAGTGTGAATGACATCCTCCCATATCAGATTTCTATCTGAAGCGTCCATTATTGCCGGGATGCTGAGGTATATTTGTATTAATAATTAACTTATTCATCATAATCCCTATTTCTCATTCTAAGAGCAACCTCCATTGCATGAGAAACGTTCCCTAGTTCTTCGATAGTATTGCTTACATTATTTACCTCTCCCTCGGCCCAATTTAATAACCACCCTTTACCCGGATGTGCATGATCTCTTAACAGCCCTACCAATATATTTTCCAATGCCTTAGCCGTAATTTCACTAATATTTTCGATCATACAATTCTCGTTAGCTACTCCAAAGTGATAAAATACCCTCAATTTTAAAGTCCAGTTGGTCCAATGCATACGTCATGTTATGTCGACAAGGGGAGGGTCAGTCCAGTCTCTCTCAACAATATAAGCCGGTGAAGGACTCCAACTACTAACTACTAACTACTAACTACTAACTAGTAGTTAGTAGTTAGTAACTACTAACTACTAACTATATCACTATCTTGTGTGAGGCCATGGAGAATGTAGATGTTTCGGCACCATTCCAAACTTCGCATTTACTCACTCTCAATCATATTTTGGGTCGCAGAATAATTTAATCGGACCTCAAAAGTCAAAACGACCACTCTGTTCTATCATTCTTATTCCTGGGCTAATTTAATTTAACCAATCTTTTATTAATTACCTTCAGAGTGTATGCTGTGTTATATGAATTACAGAATTATATGTTGTATAACAGAAGTATAACTTACGTTGATACAACTTCTAAAATAATCACACCTGGAGAGATGTACATGACCACTCCAGGGTAAATTCACCTTCAGTGTCTTCTCGTGTACAATAACTGGGAACATTAATTGCAAATACCCAGAGTATCAATTTATCCCGCCCGATTATTGTCTATAGTGGGGCTCGATCTGCCGTGTGCCTAGAGGGCTGTTTTCTCGGTGGGTACTGGCATCTCTGACTGAAGAAAAAGGTGGGGGTTCAAGTAGAAATATTAAAACACAATTTCATGTCCTATCCATAAGTTAAATTCTTTCTCTACTTTAGCCTTTCGATTTCGTCAGCAGGAATGACCATATTTCTTGTTTTAACCGTAATCTTCTTAAACTCCTTTTTCAATTTTATCAGAGTCGGTCATGTCGGGAAGTGGGTAATCCTTTGCCTCAGATGTAAACAATTTTTCAAGTACACTCATGTCTGGATGATTTGAATTCAATAGTATATTTTACCATGTGTGTGTTTCAGGAGCATATCCTTCATTACCCTATCGAACTCCCTTATAATAATCTAAAGCACCTATCTAAAACATCTGTAAACAATCTAAGTGCAATCTTTTTGTCCTTCAGTGCCTTCTTTATGCGGGAGGTTAAGAGGGAGTGCGCCTGGTTGCATCCTGATCCAGGGACAAATCCCATCTGCATGGGGTAGAGCTTGCTGAATAGGTCTAGATGTGGAAATGTAGCATCATCAGTTTCTCCAACAGTTTGAACAGAATGGGGGTCAGTGTTATGTTCTGTACACTGATGGTGATGTGGAGTCCTGTATTATAATATTAGGGTTCGGTGATTATTATGTATTGCCCATAAATGGAAAACGAAATGTATGGGTCTTCTTTCTTCTGTTCTTCTTTCTTCGGCGTTATACTCAGGCATTTCGGAACATCAGCTACTAAAACTCTGCTACACAACTCAACAGGCCAAGATACACTATTAATTTACACAGAAATGTCTTAATAATACGAGGTGTTAATGAGGAAGCTTCCCTCTAGTCTCTCCTGGTAGTCCTCTTTTTTTTGGAATTCTATAACAGATGCAATCCCTTGTTGTTTATGACAGAATAGAAACTCTGTTTCTCTCCCACTCTAATAAAATTGGGACACCCAAAACGACACAGCCCTTTCACAGACGAAGTCCCACAAGGCTTTTCCACAGTCCTCGCACACATATCTGAATCATCTGAGGTGATGAAAGTACACCTTCTCAACTTGCCCCTCCCCATTGATGTACTGTTGTGCAGTGCTATGGACACCTTGCCATAGTACATTGCCTGGCATTCTAGATCGAATGTTTGGACTGGGTTCTCACTGAAGTCCATTGTGATGAAAAGTTGGGACTCGTTACCTCTTAATAAGGGTACACCTCAGCCCGCACTGTTTATCTTGGCCCGTGTCAAGTCCTGGTGGTGTGGGAGGAGTCAGGTCTGCATTGTCGTGTGTACCTACGATTTGAACTCAGACCTGTTCATTGATTCTGTCGTGTCCCTCCTGGTAGTCCTCTTTTCTGGAATTCTATAACAGTACAACAGATGAAATCCCGTGTTGGTCACAGAATAGAAGTGTGTTAGTTTCAAATACTATACGTCAGTTTGTCGCCTATAGATCCAAACACCGAAAATGTCTTCCAAAGACTTATTTAAATAGCAATTATTGATATATTGATGTATTGACATTTAAAATTTCGCAACCCAAGTTCTTTCACTTGCAAAGGAAAGAAACTGTAGGAACGCACTTTTGCCCATTCTCACCAACAACTATATTTTTTCCCTGCCCGGGTGGATGCCGAAGGCATCAACCCGGATGCCTTTTTGCTTTGCAAAAAGGCATAGCAGGGTTAGGATTCGAAAACGACATTTTGTCTCTCTCTCTCTCTCTCTCTCTCTCTCTCTCTCTCTCTCTCTCTCTCTCTCTCAGTCGCTCAAGTAACTGCTCAATTTCCTCATCTAATCGTCGATTTCTTTCTCTAGATTCGTCAACCATTGGACACACACTAACTAGCCCGGAAACGTGATTCTTCTACTCGTGTGTTTAGCACCTCTCAGCTCTCTTGTCTCTAAAATGTAAGTTACTGAGACATTAGTTAGTTAATTTCTCTACTTCCGTGACCTTCTCAGCAAGTTCTTCAAGTATATTCTTCAACTTGGTCACATGGCTTTTTAAATTTTCCACTTCCTCCCTATCCTGTTCACTGGTATTCAAGTAACCCTGCATTAACTGCATTACTTCGCTTATTACATTATGCCATTACACATGGTTCAGTCACACAGTTTTCTCTTTTTCACATGCTGTGAAATGAATATATTCCTATAATATATTCCTAATTCCTATACAATATACAATCCACTTTTTTCAATTTCTGGCTCGAATAATGCGTCATGATTTTCCTTTTTCATAGAATTTCATGTACTCACTGTAATTCTCCCCATATTTCTGTCTCTTCATATGATATCTAGTGGTGTGACTCAATTTTGTCACCTCTTGAGCCTAGCAACCTTCCTAACTTTCTCATGAGCAACTCCTCATAACCCCTCTTTACGCTACGCTCTCAGCTTTCTCATTATCTATTTCAAAATCATTAAGATTAAATATTTTAGCCGGTACTGTCTCCTTGTTTACTATGGCGTTTACTTTTTTGATGAAGTCTATGATAACATTCATTGGATATAGCTGCAACACAGGTCCCACAATTGGGCTGGTGCCCTGAAAGCAGTAGGTCTCAAATGCTTCCTCAATAAAGTCTACTCCGTTTATCTCTTGAGACATAAACTCTTCTCTAATGTCATATCTGGCCTCTAGCGCCCGACGGCGCTCTTGTGACCACAGCTGGCAAATAAGGATGTTAGCATCCACCGGGATTAAGACATACTTTAAATACACTATATCCCCGTGAATGACCTCCTCCCATATCAGATTTCTATCTGAAGCGTCCATTATTGCCGGGATGCTGAGGTATATTTGTATTAATAATTAACTTATTCATCATAATCCCTATTTCTCATTCTAAGAGCAACCTCCATTGCATGAGAAACGTTCCCTAGTTCTTCGATAGTATTGCTTACATTATGCACCTCTTCCTCGGCCCAATTTAATAACCACCCTTTACCCGGATGTGCATAATCTCTTAACAGCCCTACCAATATAATTTCCAATGCCTTAGCAGTAATTTCACTAATCTTTTCGATGATACAATTCTCGTTAGCTACTCCAAAGTGATAAAATACCCTCAATTTTAAAGTCCAGTTGGTCCAATGCATACGTCATGTTATGTCGACAAGGGGAGGGTCAGTCCAGTCTCTCAACAATATAAGCCGGTGAAGGACTCCAACTACTAACTACTAACTACTAACTACTAACTACTAACTACTAACTACTAACTACTAACTACTAACTACTAACTACTAACTACTAACTATATCACTATCTCGTGTTCTCTCTAGGTGAGGCCATGTAGATGTTTCGGCACCACTGCACTCCGAACTTCGCATTTACTCACTCTCAATCATATTTTGGGTCGCAGAATAATTTAATCGGACCTCAAAAGTCAAAACGTCCACTCTGTTCTATCATTCTTAGTCATGGCCTAATTTAATTTAACCAACCTTTTATTGATTACCTTCAAAGTGTCTGCTATATAGTATGAATTACAGAATTAGATGTTTGGTTGTATATAATAACAGAAGTATATCTTACGTTGATACAACTTCTAAAATAATCACACCTGGAGAGATGTACATGACCACTCCAGGGTAAATTCACCTTCAGTGTCTTCTCGTGTACAATAACTGGGAACATTAATTGCAAATGCCCAGAGTATCAATTTATCCCGCCCGATTATTGTCTATGGTGGGGTTCGATCTGCCGTGTGCCTTTCAGAGGGCTGTTTCTCGGTGGGTACTGATATCTCTGACTGAAGAAAAAGGTGGAGGTTCAAGTAGAAATATTAAAACACAATTTCATGTCCTATCCATAAATTAAATTCTTTCTCTACTTTAGCCTTTCGATTTCGTCAGCAGGAATATCCATATTTCTTGTTTTAACCGTAATCTTCTTAAACTCCTTTTTCAATTTTATCAGAGTCGGTAATGTCGGGAAGTGGGTAATCCTCTACTATTATACCTCAGATGTAAACAACACTCATGTTTGGATGATTTAAATTCAATAGTATCTTTTACAATGTGTGTGTTTCAGGAGCATATCATTACCCTGTCGAACGCCCTTATAATCTAAAGCACCTATAGATCTAAAACTTCTGTAAACAACCCAAGAGCGATTTTCTTTTCTTTCAGTGCCTTCTCTATGCGGGAGGTTAAGAGGGAGTGTGCCTGGTCACATCCTTTTCCAGGGACAAATCCCATCTGCATGGGGTGGAGCTTGCTGAATAGGTCCACATCCATATGGAAATGTAGCATCGTTAGTTTCTCCTGCAGTTTAAATAGGAGCCAGTGTTATTGTTCTGTACACTGATGGTGATGTGGAGTCCTTGAAAGTTTATTTCGGTTCAGAGTCTGTTTCAGTGATTATTATTGTCCATAAATGGAAAACGAAATGAATGAGTCTTCTGTTCCTCTTTCTCTTCGGCATTATACTCAGCCATTCCGGAACCTCAGCTACTCAAACTCTGCTACACAACTCAACAGGCCAAGATACACTATTAATTTACACAGAAATGTCTTAATAATACGAGGTGTTAATGAGGAAACTTCCCTCAAGTCCCTTCTTTTTTGGAATTCTATAACAGATGAAATCCCTTGTTGTTCACAGAATAGAAGTGTGTTCTTACAAAACAAACAAGTTCTTATATCGAAAACAATTGTTTCACTGCAACTCTCTTCATTTCACGAAGTGTGTTCTTATGTATTGACATTTAAAACAGCTGCTGGATAAGTGATAATATTTAATATTTTCTAATGTTTTTCTGTCCCTGGTCATCTGTACCTGAATCATCTGAAGTTTACTGAAGGCTGTAGTAGCTCTTGTGGGGTGTGGTAGCAGGGGGACCAAGGGTTCTAACTCTTGGTTCAGTCTTAATCGCTGTTTCTCTCTCCCACTCTAAATTTTAACCCTGTGGGTTTTGCTGTGTCGGGAAAGTGTCTGCTTCAGGGTGAAGGCTTTTCCACAGTCCTCGCACACATATCTGAATCATCTGAGGTGATGAAAGTACACCTTCTCAACTTGCCCCTCCCCATTGATGTACTGTTGTGCAGTGCTATGGACACCTTGCTATAGTACATTTCCTGGCATTCTAGATAGAATGTTTGGACTGGGTTCTCACTGAAGTCCTTTATTATGAAAAGTTGGGACTCGTTACCTCTTAATAAGGGTACACCCCAGCCCGCACTGTTTATCTTGGCCCGTGTCAAGTCCTGGTGGTGTGGGAGGAGTCAGGTCTGCATTGTCGTGTGTACCTACGATTTGAACTCAGACCTGTTCATTGATTCTGTCGTGTCCCTCCTGGTAGTCCTCTTTTCTGGAATTCTATAACAGTACAACAGATGAAATCCCGTGTTGGTCACAGAATAGAAGTGTGTTAGTTTCAAATACTATACGTCAGTTTGTCGCCTATAGATCCAAACACCGAAAATGTCTTCCAAAGACTTATTTAAATAGCAATTATTGAATATATTGATGTATTGACATTTAAAATTTTGCAACCCAACAAATATTTCTGTTCTTGAAGCACCAGCTTTTGTGCCCAGGCCCACTTTTCCTCGTTTCTTTGTGGCTCCCTGTTTGGCCTTCTTACACACGTATGTAGGTAAAAGTCGCCATGTACTTATGTCTCTGTCCTTAAGTCTGCAGACAGTTCGGTCTCGTTTCTGTATCTGTCATGTTTGAATATCCCCCTGTGTAGAACCCCCAAACAAAATTAGAAGAATAGTTTTGCAGCTGACTATCCACGCTTGGTGCAAAGAATCGATGGATACGATTGCAAACAAGTCTTAAACGCCTATAGTCAGGTATATATGAAATGTTGTCCGGAGAAACATGAGTGTTCAACTCAATTGTTCCACTAGCTGAGCTAGATCTTCAGTTCCAAGCTTCAACCCTCAATTAGGTTTTCACAAAACTTTTGTGAGTACATACCTGGAAAGGGCAAATCCGCATTTGCGGGAGACGGCGTCTAGACGGCGTCGCAACGCCGTCTAGACGGCGTCCAGACGGTATCCGTCTAGACGGAGTTCGATAAAATCTGCAAAAATCGAGAAAAAATTGCTTGAGACGGAGTATAGACGGTATCAGACGGTGTTGAGACGGGGTATAGACGGTATCAAACGGTGTTGAGACGGCGTCTAGACGGCGTCTGGACCACGTCTAGACGGTATCAGACGGCGTCTAGACGACGTTTAGACGTCGTCTGGACGGTGTCGTCTAGAAGTTGAGACGGCACGTCTG
>AVPN01000136.1:52268-67529 GCA_000695325.1 Pleurobrachia bachei | reverse complement strand
GGTACCACGCCCACCCGGAAATGAGGCCTTAGCACCCCTGAACAATTATGAACATTGGTTGGAATCGATAGAGGGGACCCTTAGGAGTACATTTGAGGTGGAAATCCTTTGTAACAAATTTTTCTCCGGTTTGGGCAAAAATTGTCGTTAATTCCCCTTATTAGTATGAATTAGCGAATTATTTAATAATGTAGCCGCTCCAGGACAATAGAGATATTAGGCTGGTTTGGAGGCTTCCCTGGTTTCTGTAGAAGAAGGTGTCCCATTTGCCGGGAGCCAAAGGTTCCTATTTTTGTCCTGCTGGTCTTCTCCCTGTCCCTGATCCCGCTCCACCGTCCCCTGTTTTGTGGGTTCCACGAGCAATTCATGTGCACTGTGTGAATCTCCAATGATGGGGTGAATTGATGGCCAGATATTCTGCAGAGTTTTGTAGGTGATCTTGTCTGGGCCAGGGGTTGATTTCATGCTCACCTGATAGAACAGGGCCAATAGTTTTTCCTTGGTTTCCACTGAGTGTGCTAATTTCTCTGCTGCTATGTATTCTTCTAGTGTGGGCGGCTGAGCCACTGACCCCCACTGAGGGTGTTTTAATGTTTCAGAATTTTCTTGTTAGCGTTTACCACTCTTCCTACCATATAGCCATAACTCCAGAATTTTCTGGTTGCCAAATGTGAATGGGAATGTTGCGGATGGGGAGATAATTTGTTCGATCTCATCCTTCGGTTGTCAGTTGTACATATTACTGTTTACTGTTTACTGTTTTTCTGTAAAGGGTCTGGAGTAAAAAATTGTCTAGCGATTTGTTTTTCGTGGATGATATGGCAGAAGGATGTAGGTAGTTGTCTCGCTTCGGCTCGCTCTGTTCTGATTGCCGGACAAGTACACAGGACATGATTATTGTCCTCAGGTTCGAGCATGCAGAACCTACATGTCGGGGATGTTGCCTTTCCGATTTTGTTATTGAATTTACTCAGTTGTCCTCGGTTTGCAATGAACTGTGATGTTCTTCTTGATGTTTTCTACATAACAAATGAGACTGTTGGTGCTTTTTAGCTTGTTTTTCAGCCCCTTATGCTCTCTTTTCGGAGCGTGCTCGAGCAAACTTCTACTTCTAGCCGCGTGCTCGAGCACACGTGCGCGGCGCTCCCTCTCACTCTCAGTCACGTGACTAGCACACCCTTTCATACAAAATATAGGGGGAGAGAGAGCGCGCGAAGCTATGGTTAGCATTTCAATAGCCGCTGACTAGAGCACTCTCGTAAAAGAGACGCGCAAGGGATAGCACAGCACGCTCCGAAAATACCGCATTACAAGTTTCAATGGTGTCCCGAGAGGCCTGGACTTTGGCGTTCTTTTTGACTTGGGACAGTGGAATTAGATGAGGAGCTGTGTTCATCGTTGAAGTTGCTGCATCCTTTGCCAGTGCATCTGCAATTTCATTCCCAGGGGTACCAACGTGGGCCTTGCACCAGCTCAGGCTAACCGAAGTCTTCTCTCTGAGTCGGATGATGGAGTCCGTGAGAGTCTTGATTGTTATTTCCGTGGTTTTCCCCGACTTGAGCTTTTGAAGGGTTTGATTGCTGTTTACTGTTGCAGTCTTTTAATTTCCTTCCGATTTATCCGACGGGGTTCGGGAGTCTAACCCTTCTGGACACTAACCCCCTCCTATTTACCAGAACCCTGGTCTGAATATATATAAAAATTATGGTTGAGTCATCTTTGAGTGTTTCCCACTTCCCAAGGTTGTATGCAACATGCCGTTTCATATTGTCTTTTCGACTAAACTTCATGGATGGGTCATCTTTGGGTGAGACAGCCGACGTGAGAAGAAATGTAAACCTTTTCCTACTCCTAGAGTAGCTTGGGGTACTCACTTCTGTCTCCTGTACCTCTAGTCAACTATGACCTCCGCGTAGGCAGCACTTGAGTGGTAGCCAGTACCTACCCCTGATGTTTGTTGATAGTATTTGTCTGAATCCACTCTGGCATAAGAGTTGTTGAAAATGAACTGCAACATCCTCTACCTCTGTTGATATATCAAGGTCCTGTGGTCCGTCTATTTCCCCTTCCTCATTGCAGTCATTTGGAGGTGGTGGAGGGAAGAATCTTCCCGTTGAAAGTTTCAGCTGGCTTCTTCTTTACGAACCTCCACATTCTGTTGAACAATGACCTCCTCTATCTTTATCTCTCCTTAACTATCATCCTCCAAAATCTCTCCTTCCTCTTCAGAGTCCTCACTATCTGAAATCACCAGGATTTCACCTTCCTTATAGTCATCCGAGTCCTCTTCTTCCTCAATAATGAGCCCCATGGACCGTCACTTTCAATGACCTCCTCCTCATCATTATTCTTGTTTCACAACTTTACCGTTGTACCTCCCTTAAAATTATAAAATTTTACGGCATTAAATGATGCCCTATGGACCTTCACTTTTTGTTCAATGACCTACTCCTAGTCATTCTTCCTTCACCGTCTTCCTCAGTACCTCCTTTAAAATTATTTAATGTATTCGCCACATCCTGCCTTCAAATCCCTTGATACCTCCTCTGTATCCAAGTTGCAGCTAGCTTTTCCATCTGTGCCTCAATCAGCCTGTTAGCTGATGTTATATTCAAACCCACGCTCTGCAGCAGAGTGTACGTTACAGAAGGTCTGTTATCTTGACCGATTAAGCAGCTTCTCCACAAACAATAGCTAGGCACTCTCCAGATGGGTGACAAACTTGAGGGACAATTTATACGATGAAAATATATGTTTCAAAAACAACTAATTTAATAACCTAACTTATTTTTAAAAAAACTCAATCTGAGAGTGATATCGAGGTAATTATTGAGTCTTCACAGCCTCTGCCTCTCGTTTCTCAAACTCTGAGATATCGTATCAAAGGCTGCTGAAAGGTCCAGCAGCACAAGGCATCTGACGGGGTTTGGGAGTCTAACCTTTCTGGACGCCAACCCCCTCCTATTTTACCAGAACCCTGATCTGATTCACCTGAATAGATAAATAAATTATGGTTGAGTCATCTTTGGATGTTTCCCACTTCCCTGGAGAAATGTAAACCTTTTACCTCTGTTGATATATCAGGGTCCTGTGGTCTGTCCATTTTTTCCTTTCCTCATTGCAGTCATCTGCCTTGGAGTCGGTGGAGGGAAGAATCTTCCAGTTGAAACGGTCCTCGGTTCTTCTTTACGAACCTCCACATTCTGTGTACAACTTCACTGTCTTCCTCAGTACCTCCCTTAAAATTATAAAATTTAATGATGTATTGGCGATATCAAATCCCTGGATACCTCATCTGTATCCAAGCTGCAGCTAACTTTTCCATTTGTGTCTCAATCAGCATGTTAGCGGATGTTGTGTTCAAACCCATACTCTGCAGCTGAATGTATAGAAGGTCTGTTATCTTGACCGATCAAGCAGCTTCTCCACAATTAAGAACTCGGCACTCTCCAGATGGGTGAAAAACTTGAGGGAGACCTTTTCTGAAACAAATTGCACGATGGAAGTTTATGTTTAAAAACAACTTACCTAATAACTTAACTAATTTTCTTAAATTCGTTTTCTCAATAATTCCAAATCAATCTGAGAGTGATATCGAGGTGATGATTCATGATTGAGTGGGAGGTCCAGCAGCACAAGGCATCTGACGGGGTTTGGGAGTCTAACCTTTCTGGACTATTTTGCCAGAACCCTGATCTGATTCATCTGAATAGATAAATAAAGTATGGTTGAGTCGTATTATTTGGATGTTTATATTTGGATGTTTATATTTGGATGTTTATATTTGGATGTTTGCCACTTCCCAGGAGAAATGTAAACCTTTTCCTCTGCTGATGAGGGTCCTGTGGTCCGTCCATTTTTTACTTTCCTCATTGCAGTCATTTGCCTAGGAGGTGGTGGAGGGAAGAATCTTCCAGTGGAAAGTGTCCTCGGTTCTTCTTTACGAACCTCCACATTCTGTTGAACAATGACGTCCTCTATCTTTATCTCTCCTTAACTATCATCCTCCAAAATCTCTCCTTCCTCTTCAGAGTCCTCACTATATGAAATAACCAGGATTTCACCTTCCTTATAGTCATCTTAGTCCTCTTCTTCCTCAATAATGAGCCCCATGGACCGTCACTTTCAATGACCTCCTCCTCATCATTATTCTTGTTTCACAACTTTACCGTTGTACCTCCCTTAAAATTATAAAATTTTACGGCATTAAATGATGTATTGGCCACATCCTGCCTTCAAATCCCTGAACACCTCCTCTGTGTCCAAGCTGCAGCTAGCTTTCCCATTTGTACTTCGATCAGTCTGTTGGCAGATGTGTTGTTTGAACCGACACTGCAGCTGAATGTACAGAATGTCTGTTATCTTGACAGATTAAACAGCTTCTCCTCAAACAATAACTCGGCACTCTCCAGATGGCTGACAAACTTGAGGGGCACCTTTTCTGAAATAAATTACACAATAGAAATATATGTTTAAAAAACAACCAACCTAATAATCTATCTAACTAATTTTCTTAATTAATAAGTTCCCAATAAGTACCCTCAGCTCTCTCTTTACAGCCCCTGCCTCTCGGTTCTCGAACTCACTCACGGCCTGAAATAAATTGCTTCATTGTATCCTCTTCCACCTTTTGTGCTATCCCACATGAAGTATTGTCGTCCATTATCCCCAAGGCTATAGCAAGAGAGATTGTAGCACGATATTTTAGATATGTAGAACATCTCTCCTGCCTTTGATTGAGAGCAATTCTGAACTGCCATCATGTCGATTATCTTGGCCTCGAATTCTTCATCATGTTTTGCTCTTTTCTTTATATTATGTAATTTGA
Source organism: Pleurobrachia bachei (assembly GCA_000695325.1). Taxonomy (NCBI): domain Eukaryota; kingdom Metazoa; phylum Ctenophora; class Tentaculata; order Cydippida; family Pleurobrachiidae; genus Pleurobrachia; species Pleurobrachia bachei. The sequence goes on along the minus strand of AVPN01000136.1, from coordinate 62,701 downwards.
CTTTTCGTTTATGCCTACATTTCGATATATTAGTTCTACCGCATCTCGTTTTAGTCGGATCATATGTGTCGGTACTATCGATCAGTCTCCAGTTCATAGATTATAAGACGCCTGTCTTATGTTTCTGTCTTTTAGGCTCCAAACATGCTTTGAAACTCTGTATAGATTTATAGATTGTATGATCAATAATCCCTTCTCTTTCAAAATATTAATATTAATACTCCTCGGTGCAAGAAATGTTTTCACGGCCTGAAACAAATTACGTGATGGAAATATATTTATATAAGTGCAGGCACCTCCAACCAGAAGAAATTGCAGAAAAAATTACTATTGTTAAAACTTGTGCTGTTACACACAATACAAGTTAAAACTTCCTATTGTTAAAACTTACTACAATTATATTATAAATTGTTCAAACTTGCTTTTATGATTGAGTCTGTTATTCGACGGTTATAACAGACCCGTCCTTGTCCCACCATGTTTTGGTCTTCCGTGTACAAATAGTGGGATTTTGTCGTAAATCGGGAGCTGGAGAGGAATAGGCCCCTATGTGTAAAATTTCTTGAGAGTTGTCAGAAGGCCTTTCATGGTTTCTACCACATTGTCATCAGCCTCAGTCGGGTCATATTCTGTGGAATTTTGTGAAAAACAAAAAACTATCATTGAGATAGCCGTCACTTGTGTATCTTCCATGGCTTCCATAGATCTAGTTTCCTCTTGCGATCAGCCTATCAACTTGGTTACCATTTTCGAGGATACTTTGAGACTTAGAGATCAAATATCGATTTTGGCGATGATCGTTTGTCATGGCTTCCATTGATGAGTGGGTGAATAAAGTAGTTTCCTAGCTCCTGTAATCTGGTCCGAGCTAGAAAGGGGCAACTGCAGAGGAGGTGTACATTGTCCTCCTCTTCTAACTCACAGAACCTGCAGGTGAGGCTCTGTGCCAATCCTCTCCTGCACATGAACTCTCTGAGCTCTCCCTTATTTGAGAGGAATTTCTTAACTCTCTTGAGAGTTCCCTGTCCCATCTTCTTTAGCTCCTCTTCGGTGGTTTTCCTGATCAGGGTAGTGATATCTCCTACAAATTTATTAGTCGTGTCCTCTTCGGTTCAAACCTGTATGCAATATGCCTTTTCATTATATTGTCTTTTCGACTAAACTTTAAATGCACTTACTGATGACAGAGACTCTTCCAGAATCTTTAGGGTATTTTGAAATTATTAGAGAACTCATCGTAATGCAATGTTCTCAGAAACATAGTACAATACATATATATTCAAATGATGAGGTAAATTATAAAGTATTCATATCCTACATGTTTGATTGTCATCGTGGAAGTGTCTAAACCAGAGCTGAGGTAGGCAGTTGCGGCTGCTAAGTCTGGCACAACTGGATAACGGCATGAAGTCCAGTGATTGATGGTCCTGCTCCATTTCTGATCATCTCATAGTTGATGTTCATGCAACCACTGCAACTGCCAGTTGGTGGATAATGCCTCCTTGTCTGAATGCCAGGTTAACATTACAGTCCACCCTAGTTACTGTGTCGCCCGGTAGGGCCGGGGAGCCTGTTTATACAACGAAATATAGTTTAGAGATTCCGGGGGGTCACTCCCCTCAACCATCTCTGCAGCTATACTTTTGCTCCTTTGCAATCTCAGCTCTTTTGTGAACCATGGTTTTAAGCTCTTGAACCCCTTCGAGATAGGGTGTGTGGTGGTCTTATTATTGAGACTCGGGTGTCCATGAACTTTGGTGTGCATAGATCCAGTTCGAGTTGCCTTATTTGTAATACCTCTTAATTCTTATCAAGGTTTCATGACCTTTCCAGTTTCCACCTTTTCTCAGAGCAGAGTGTACGTGATCGTAGTTTGATTTTTGGCTTGCGTACAAATCGCCCTTCGAGTCATTGCCTCTTCCACCGCTTCCAGCTTGGTTATGGCATTGGTGATGTATTTTGGGGCACTGGCAGATGTTTTTCCTAATCTTTTTGAAGCCCGAATCCCTATAATAGGTGACATTCTGTATATCCTCAAGTGTCCCTATCCTCTGAAGCCCTGGGATAGTGATAATTGATATGGCAGCCGTAAAGTAGTTTGGACAGCACACCGCCGTCCATAGCCAGGTCTGCGTCTGCTCAGTCATTCCCCATTCCCTTCCCACCATCCTAGTTGCTATTGCCTCCACTTTGCTCTTCTCTTCCGTTATCCCCTTCCACCGCTGACTTCCCAGGTAATATAGCAACAGAGATGGGGGACAAACATCGGTGATGAGGCCCCGCGATAGTGTCGTTCTGTATCCCCTTGAAGCAGGCCAGGTAGGCATCTCTATTTTGTACAAGGTGGGCCAGCTTCCTCGACTTGTTGTTCCAGCGTGTGTTCGAGGCTGTTGGTGGTCTTAAGCAGAATAGAACGTCAGTCGTCCTTCCAAATGGTCCTCGGCGAACGGATTCATATCATAGCTGTAATAGAAAAACTCTTTCGTCCGAGTTTTTCTCCCTCATTTATTTATTTACAACGTTTCGGCTTCTACCATAATTATCATAACCTTATTCCTAATTTAATTTGTAAGATCTTAGCCTTAATTAGGCGAGTAATGGTTGTAGACAGCAAATACAAGACGATCACCACGTTTTGGATAGAAAACCTTTATCAAGTAATTGGATATCGGTATGAAGTCCAGTGGACCGGCTCCATTTCTCATCATCTCGAACTGGATGTTCATCTCCTTGTGCATCCTCTGCAGTTGGATTCCTCCTTACGGGATGATATATCCTCGACTGGCTCATCCAATACAAACCATAGAAAATCGATGAATTCAGTATATTTACCGGGCATTCCAGTCCAGACTGGAATTCCAAAATGACTGTCCAAAAGTCAACAGCGATATTCCGGCTCACATCCGGTTACGTTTTTGCTTCTCTCTCGAACTGTTTTTGGGAATTCATTGTCCCCTATTCATACTCTTATTATCCCCCCACACGAGTAATTGGTAACGGTATCAAGTCCAGTGATTGATGGTCCTGCTCCATTTGCATTTCTCATCATCTCAAAGTTTATGTTTACTTCCTTGTGCCTCTGCAGTTGGATTCCTCCATTCCTGAAATTTTCTCAGAAGCCCCCTTTTCATATACATATTCAAATTATGCTATAAATTTGTAAAGTGTCCATATTCTACGGTTCCAATTTATTATGCCTGTAACAAACATGTCGGTCGTATGATATAACCTACATGTTTGATTGTCACCTGATTTCACGATGACACCATTTTATGATTCGTGCGGGAACATTGATAAGTATGGGAAAGGCCCCCGTATCTCTTATGTCCTTATGTCCAAGGAGATTGGCCAGCAGGTCAGCTGGTGCACGATGAAGACACGGAGGCTTTTTTATTGAAAGTTTGAGGTAATATTGAATGTAGAGGGTAGATATTATTGATCTTAACTCTACCGGAACCCTCTCTGGCCTATCGATTGCCAGAGAGCTAGAGACGTCATACGAACAACAAAACAAAATGCGCAGTAATTATACCCTCTTCGCAAGTGTTGGGTTTTCATACACCCATTCAATACTGAGGTCCAGCCTGGAAATTGAAAGCTTGTGCCACTGGGGGTCTAGGACCACATGTACTCCGTCTGGGCAGTTCGGTGGAGCTGGCGCAATTGGTCTGGATAGCGGCATCAAGTCCAGTGATTGATGGTCCTGCTCCTTTTCTCATCATTTATGTTTTAAGTTCATCTCCTTGTGTTGCAGCTGGTGGATAATTCCTCCTTGTCGGAATGCCAGGGTAACATTACAGTCCACCTTGGTTACGGTGACGTATTTTACGTTGTTAGGGTCTCTCTTCCATCTCTACAGTATAAAGGGTATATAATTATTATCATCGTAACCTTTACCTGGTCGTATTATTATTATTATGATTATGATAAGTATTCCTATAATGATCTCAGAAGTCCCCTTTTCATAAATACAATTCATGCTATAAATTTATAAAGTTTCCATATTCTACGGTACCAATTAATTATCTTGCTTTTGACAATCAAACATGCAGGATATACCACAAAGGAAAGGAATTCATCATAATATAACCATTGTCATGTATGGTCGGGACATCAATTAGGGGTCCTCCGTGGGGGGTATAAATTCTTCTGAAATAGAAGGTGGGGTTGAAATAAATACAAATAGAAATATAATTACACAACTCTAGATAGAATGCTACCATTGCAATTGGAAACACACGAGCTAAATAACGTCCATCAGTTAGATTCCATCAGTTAAAGTCCTCCTACGGGGGTACAAATCCCGTTGAAAAAATAAGGGGTGGGGTTAAAAATTACACCATTCCATATAGAATGCTACCATTGGAGATAATCGATAAAATCATGAGATTGCTTGAGCTACGAGCCTTATTTGGACTTAGCTATAAATTATAGTATAATGAAGATAATCAGGAGAGCTGAAAGTATCTTTCTTAGATATAATTGTAAGTATATATATAAATATATTATAGAAGTATATGTAACATACTAGGGCTCGTGTACAGCTCAATACCGCTATTAGAAAAATCGCAACACGTATTGATTGATGATTGATGAAATGTAGTCTCCGAAATGTAGTTGTTCGGCTCCAGCATACAAAGTTTGAACCGAGAATCAAGCACCAGCTCCTTAAACCATTCGACGCGACTCACCATTGAAGTGAACTGATGAAGATATGGGTCAGGAGTATTCGGCGTCCTCCCCCTTGTTGCCGGCATCCCCACTGATGGTCCTTTTAAGTCCTTCAGTGCCAGAGCAATATTGTGTTGGTGGCCATCTGGAGACACGGTGTGGTGGTCAGAATCATCCTTATCTGAGTAGCCCGAATATTCAAGTTTTATTTGCCTCTCGAACCTTTTGGATGAATTCATCGTCAATTCTTTTTTATTTCGAACTTTTCCTTCTTCGTGTCTTCACCAATTGATGGCCTGAGAATTGAGATTCATGGAAGAGGTAGGGGTATCGCCCCTGTACCTCCTGATGGCAATAGGAATGGTCTTCAGCAGCGAGAAAGATAATCTCGGTAAATACTGTGCAACTTAACTAGCTCAGTTTTATTAACATTCTTCGCATAGCAACTACAGCCGGACCCCGATTTACCGGGATGCTCGGGGGAAAGGATTTTGCCCGGTAAATCGGGGTGCCCGGTATATCGGGGTCAAATACCGTAAATTTCCTATTTTGGGGGAAGTTGACCCTCCCGGTAAATCGGGGTTCCGGTAAATCGGGGCCCGGTAAATCGGGGTCTGACTGTACATACATAGTTCCTGGGTGGCGCCATTCCTGAGCTATGGCGCCAAACAGGAACCGCCGGTGCATTCATGACATTTTCAAAACCCGCGCTCTCATATATCCGAATTCGCAGGTAAGTATTCCTATAATGATCTCAGAAGTCCCCTTTTCATAAATACAATTCATGCTATAAATTTATAAAGTTTCCATATTCTACGGTACCAATTAATTATCTTGCTTTTGACAATCAAACATGCAGGATATACCACAAAGGAAAGGAATTCATCATAATATAACCATTGTCATGTATGGTCGGGACATCAATTAGGGGTCCTCCGTGGGGGGTATAAATTCTTCTGAAATAGAAGGTGGGGTTGAAATAAATACAAATAGAAATATAATTACACAACTCTAGATAGAATGCTACCATTGCAATTGGAAACACACGAGCTAAATAACGTCCATCAGTTAGATTCCATCAGTTAAAGTCCTCCTACGGGGGTACAAATCCCGTTGAAAAAATAAGGGGTGGGGTTAAAAATTACACCATTCCATATAGAATGCTACCATTGGAGATAATCGATAAAATCATGAGATTGCTTGAGCTACGAGCCTTATTTGGACTTAGCTATAAATTATAGTATAATGAAGATAATCAGGAGAGCTGAAAGTATCTTTCTTAGATATAATTGTAAGTATATATATAAATATATTATAGAAGTATATGTAACATACTAGGGCTCGTGTACAGCTCAATACCGCTATTAGAAAAATCGCAACACGTATTGATTGATGATTGATGAAATGTAGTCTCCGAAATGTAGTTGTTCGGCTCCAGCATACAAAGTTTGAAGTGAACTGATGGAGATATGGGACAGGAGTATTCGGCGTCCTCCCCCTTGTTGCCGGTATCCCCACTGATGGTCCTTTTAAGTCCTTCAGTGCCAGAGCAATATTAGTGTTGGTGGCCATCTGGAGACACGGTGTGGCGTTCAGAATTATCCTTATCTGAGTAGCCCAAATATTCAAGTTTTATTTGCCTCTCGAACCTTTTGGATGAATTCATCGTCAATTCTTTTTTATTTCGAACTTTTCCTTCTTCGTGTCTTCACCAATTGATGGCCTGAGAATTGAGATTCATGGAAGAGGTAGGGGTATCGCCCCTGTACCTCCTGATGGCAATAGGAATGGTCTTCAGCAGCGAGAAAGATAATCTCGGTAAATACTGTGCAACTTAACTAGCTCAGTTTTATTAACATTCTTCGCATAGCAACTACATACATAGTTCCTGGGTGGCGCCATTCCTGAGCTATGGCGCCAAACAGGAACCGCCGGTGCATTCATGACATTTTCAAAACCCGCGCTCTCATATATCCGAATTCGCAGGAACACCCCTTGAACTAGCCCACTTCCCAATGATGATGGGGTATATTCTATTATTTGATAAATCCATTAGTTTATCTTATACATCTATTATCATTCCAAACACAAGTGCTGTAACAGAAAAAAATGTTTTAGTCGCCATCTAGTAGTCAAGGCTATTACTTTGTTAGCTCCGGAAATATTATACTCCTCATTTCTATTGTCACCCTTCTTTTTCATAAATTGATGTCGTTTTAAACTAGAAACTTTTTCGTACTGCTTCATATTTGTAACGTCATACAAATTTTTTACTGTCTCACAGTGGTCATCCGACATAATTGTCATGTCTCAACGTGGGTTTCGACGCGGATTTCGACGTGGAATAGCAGGCGTTCAGTTAATTTATAAGCTTTAAAGTCCAGCTAGTTTCTCTATCCGGTTGAGTATAGTATCCAAATCTTCCTCGGGATAGTTTCGTCCCGTTTCCCCCTTGAAGCCAGCCAGGTAGGCTTCTCTATTTTGTACAAGGTGGGCCAGCTGCTTTGACTTGTTGTTCCACCGTGTGTCCGAGACTGCGGGCGGTCTTGAACATGTTAGAACATCTGTCCTCTTTTTCGAGTAGTAATACAAGTATATAATATATAAATATATTATAGAAGTATATGTAACATACTAGGGCTCGTGTACAGCTCAATACCGCTATTAGAAAAATCGCAACACGTATTGATTGATGATTGATGAAATGTAGTCTCCGAAATGTAGTTGTTCGGCTCCAGCATACAAAGTTTGAAGTGAACTGATGGAGATATGGGACAGGAGTATTCGGCGTCCTCCCCCTTGTTGCCGGCATCCCCACTGATGGTCCTTTTAAGTCCTTCAGTGCCAGAGCAATATTAGTGTTGGTGGCCATCTGGAGACACGGTGTGGTGGTCAGAATCATCCTTATCTGAGTAGCCCGAATATTCAAGTTTTATTTGCCTCTCGAACCTTTTGGATGAATTCATCGTCAATTCTTTTTTATTTCGAACTTTTCCTTCTTCGTGTCTTCACCAATTGATGGCCTGAGAATTGAGATTCATGGAAGAGGTAGGGGTATCGCCCCTGTACCTCCTGATGGCAATAGGAATGGTCTTCAGCAGCGAGAAAGATAATCTCGGTAAATACTGTGCAACTTAACTAGCTCAGTTTTATTAACATTCTTCGCATAGCAACTACATACATAGTTCCTGGGTGGCGCCATTCCTGAGCTATGGCGCCAAACAGGAACCGCCGGTGCATTCATGACATTTTCAAAACCCGCACTCTCATATATCCGAATTCGCAGGAACACCCCTTGAACTAGCCCACTTCCCAATGATGATGGGGTATATTCTATTATTTGATAAATCCATTAGTTTATCTTATACATCTATTATCATTCCAAACACAAGTGCTGTAACAGAAAAAAATGTTTTACAGCGGTAGATCATCAGTTCCGATAATGAAACAATCGAGGCCTTTATAATTACTCCTCATTTCTATTGTCACCCTTCTTTTTCATAAATTGATGTCGTTTTAAACTAGAAACTTTTTCGTACTGCTTCATATATTTGTAACGTCATACAAATTTTTTACTGTCTCACTGCAATGCCAGTAGATCTACTTCCCCGTTTGAAGGTTATAAGCTTTAAAGTCCAGCTAGTTTCTCTATCCGGTTGAGTATAGTATCCAAATCTTCCTCGGGATAGTTTCGTCCCGTTTCCCCCTTGAAGCCAGCCAGGTAGGCTTCTCTATTTTGTACAAGGTGGGCCAGCTGCTTTGACTTGTTGTTCCACCGTGTGTCCGAGACTGCGGGCGGTCTTGAACATGTTAGAACATCTGTCCTCTTTTTCGAGTAGTAATACTTCTCGGGGTAACCATCTCTTGAGGGACAGAAAATAGAGATGTGCGTTTAATCATTCGTCCCATCTTGTCGTCCTTAAGACTAATTATCCTCATTTTATTTGAATTTGTCTCCTTTTTATAGCACGGTTTATAGTTCATCGCAAATTCTTTCAGGCACACGTTGCTCAAGTTATCAGGCCTCTTAGGATACCTGTTAATGATTCCTTTATTGAATGCATCAGTTGACTCGCTGTTAAGAACTTCCAGCTGGCGTTTACTTTGCCCGTAGGGGATCGCCCTTCAGCTGGAGTTTACTTTTTAACTGATTTAGTGTTAATTGATATCGTTAATTTCGGAGAAATTTTAGCTGGATTAGGGAACACTGACATTACCAGCCGTTCCTAGCCAGCAGTGGGCAGCACGACCACATCCATTCATGGCTCACCTTTGACCTGCTGGTACTCTTTTATTACATACATACCTATTTCACTATCCCAATCTAAAAATTGTTCATTTTGATAATAATGTGTTTTATGAACCGCTTTTTGAAAGCTTGAATCAATGTAAATTACTCGAGCACTTTCGTAGGAGCTTTTCGAATGTTCGATAATTTTCTTCTGAGGAGAGCAATCTTCCGCAATAGCCTCGGACTGTCTTCCCACCAATGGGACGGTGCCGGTGTGGAGGTGATTTCGTATTGTTCATCTACAACCCTTTCCTCGGGCAGTTGTGTTGTTTGGTGGACGGGGCTTGCTGTTGGCGGGAGGTTCACTAAGTCTCCTTTTAGGATAGTGGTAGAGATAGCCTCCAGAGTACCTGCTACATTTGGGTACGGTAGGCCAGTTGACGAATCCCCTATTGATGGGATTGATTTCGGTTGTCATGGCATCACTTTGTCAGCGGATTTTCATTTTTCTAGTCTTTTGATAATCAATTGGTTTCTTTACTTTCTCTGACCTGTATGGCCCAGTTCGGTCGGTCGGGCTCCATGAGATAGTGTTGTAATCGCTGTTGTGGTTTGTTGTGACTGTCCAGGCCTCGATTTGCCTGCTAATCGTTAAGGATGAGAGGGTGAGGTCAATGCGACTCATAACGTGGTTGTGAACCCGTGTGGGGAGGGAATCAGGATTGTTGGCGATTACTAGATCACAATAAGACGCTAGTTGGCATACGGTTTCTCCTCTTGGGTCGTTTGATCTGTGGTCGCCCCAAAGTTGGTGGTGAGCGTTGTAGTCGCCAGCTACACTGACAGGTAGCTTTGAGGTCTTGCACCGCTCCAATAGGTCTATCAGGAGTGTTGGAGGAGGAGCGGGGTCCTGACCGCAGGGCCAATGATAATAAGATGATATTGTTGGCCTTTCCTCCAGTTCTTACGGTCTAGATCTTCCCACATGCCAACTCGTTTTCCACTTCGCAGTATCATGCCATTTGCCAATTCTTTTTCCACTCTGCAATTTCATAATTCAAACAAATAATAAAACCATGTCATGTCGGACGATGGTTTTACAAATCCTATCATATTTGAAACATGCTAACTAAGATCATAGACGAAAGATTTAGTAAAGAACAATAACTTAAATCTTCAAACAATCTTAAATAAAAGATGAACACGGCATTGAACGCGAACAGAAAACAATATGAATTCGGTCGATCCCCCCCCCTAATATGATAAAGAAATCAAATGAAAAATATAAGATGGCATTTTCATCTGAATTGGTGAAAACTTTAAGAATATGAATAAACAACTTAACTTAAGGGTACACCTCGGCGAAATTTTTGTCGAGTGCCCGCTTAGCTCACCATATGGGGTTGTTGGGCATACCAAGGGGACCTCAAATATGCAATTTTAGCCCTTAACTCGAATTCATATTTTTGCTACAGCCCCTCAAAGTCGGAAAAAAGAGGACCCGAAATAGCGGTTTTTAAGGGACCTAAAT
>AVPN01000136.1:8182-37774 GCA_000695325.1 Pleurobrachia bachei | reverse complement strand
CCGAAAATTATGATTTTTGCACACATTCGCGTGGGCGATAATTGCACATTATTTCTGCAGGAATCATTCTACTATTATTTGTGATATGCTACCTCCCGTGGTGGACTAACTCCCTCTCATTCTTCTTAGTCATTATCAAGGTAGTTATCTTATTGTAAAGTACCCACCTTACCCAATCCTACCCTATCAAAATTTTGTTCGACGTTCACATAAAGTGAATAAATCGACAGCCGATCGACAATCGATTGGTAAACAATGGATTCGTGATGAAAACCGTTTTGTCTTTTTTAGGCGATACCAGAAGATACATTTCCCCGGGTGTTTACAGTGAAAGGATGGTCCTACATTCTCTCCCTAAAAGTTCTCATTATGGTCTACTTCAACAGTGCTGCAAATCCGATAGTTTACTACACCAGGTAATTTGGAAATACATTCCTAGAATCACACGTGCAGCTTTACAGAAACGTTGTAGGTGCCTAATGATCAAATCACTACAAATACTACTGCATACCGTTCACAGACTTTGATCTCTAGTGGAGTAAACTGTACAGTTTACTCTACCAACACAGAATACAGCATGTTGATATCGTTTCAGGGTATTTACACGAGGGATCAAGAAACACCAAGTACGACAGAAGATTAGCAGGGCCGTGCTAAACCGAAAGGAATTGTACTTTAGTGAACACCCCTCCATCAGCAACATTTCCCACGCTGTGATAGGTTTGTAAATCTTTTAAAATGATGTCGCTGAAAAGAGGCATTTGGAAGCGATTATCATTCATCGTCATGAAGGAACACCGTAAGTACTCAGCGATACCCTAATGCGGACCACAGAAAGCAACGTAGCTGTAGTGGAGTTAAAGTGAGAGTGGACCGAATCAGAATTGGACAAGTTTGTTGTAGGTAGTAGAGATTAGCTTTCTGAGCATTTTGCGTTTTTTCCGCTCAAAATCGACCCACCCATCACTGAGATACATTTGTTATGTTGGGAGAATTCCTGCTGGATCAATATTTATCAAACAGGATAGAAACAATCCTTGTGTTTTACTAACACCTTCTTTAAATTTAAAATGTGCTGGCTTGCATTGCCCTGCTTCTGTGTATGGACATGTTAACCTCACTTTTGATATTCAGAATGTGTTAGTAAAACACCACGATTGTTTATTTTCTGTTTTTTACATATTGATTAAACAGGAGTTCTCCCAACATAACAAATATATCTCAGTGCAAGTGATGAGTTGGTCGATTTTGAGCGACAAAAACGCAAAATGCTCAGAAAGCAAATCTCTACAACCTACAATAAGCTTGTCCAATTCTGATTCGGTCCACTCTCACTTTAACTCCACTACAGCTACGTTGCTTTCTGTGGTCCGCATTAGGGTATCGTTGAGTACTTACGGTGTTCCTTCATGACGATGAATGATAATCGCTTCCAAATGCCTCTTTTCAGCGACATCATTTTAAAAGATTTACAAACCTATCACAGCGTGGGAAATGTTGCTGATGGAGGGGTGTTCACTAAAGTACAATTCCTTTCGGTTTAGCACGGCCCTGCTAATCTTCTGTCGTACTTGGTGTTTCTTGATCCCTCGTGTAAATACCCTGAAACGATATCAACATGCTGTATTCTGTGTTGGTAGAGTAAACTGTACAGTTTACTCCACTAGAGATCAAAGTCTGTGAACGGTATGCAGTAGTATTTGTAGTGATTTGATCATTAGGCACCTACAACGTTTCTGTAAAGCTGCACGTGTGGTTCTAGGAATGTATTTCCAAATTACCTGGTGTAGTAAACTATCGGATTTGCAGCACTGTTGAAGTAGACCATAATGAGAACTTTTAGGGAGAGAATGTAGGACCATCCTTTCACTGTAAACACCCGGGGAAATGTATCTTCTGGTATCGCCTAAAAAAGACAAAACGGTTTTCATCACGAATCCATTGTTTACCAATCGATTGTCGATCGGCTGTCGATTTATTCACTTTATGTGAACGTCGAACAAAATTTTGATAGGGTAGGATTGGGTAAGGTGGGTACTTTACAATAAGATAACTACCTTGATAATGACTAAGAAGAATGAGAGGGAGTTAGTCCACCACGGGAGGTAGCATATCACAAATAATAGTAGAATGATTCCTGCAGAAATAATGTGCAATTATCGCCCACGCGAATGTGTGCAAAAATCATAATTTTCGGATCTGGCTCTGATTTCCTTTCATTGGCAGCAGTGATTTATCAGCTATTTTTTACCAGTTGTAACAGCAGCAGATTTCTTAGTTTGTAGCTGGTCCCGTTTAGTTTGTTGATCTAACGAGCACCCAATGGTACTCTGACAAGTATCATCTTTGTAGAAAGTTATCGCACGCTTCGCTTCATTCCTAAAATACATAATTAGTGGGACGTAACTCAAGTATGTATTAAATCTTTTCTACTGAAAGTTTGTTCTGGCTCGATCCTATAGTTTTTTCCTTATACACACAAGAAATGCTACAGTAATTACCTTAATGACACGAGAACTGCTACGGTACACCCCATGACAAGGATTCCGGGAATGAAGAATGGGAGGAGTGAGGTTAGAGCGTAAATTGTTCCCGTTGTTGCTGTACTGGAGTTGGTTACCAATTGACCTGGTGAACGCGGATATATTATGATCGACTTGGCAAACGCTGCTGGCCCCCGATATAGCCGCAGCGCGGGATAAAGCAGCGCTTTTCAAATGATTGACACTCTATTTTCTGTGAAAGATTGGACCAAGGAATGAAATCAATAAACCCGGGTTTTATAATTTATATGCACAGAGCTTATACAGGTCACCCGCCAAAAAATAGAATATTACATACCTTCATCAAAGTAACAAGTGGGAATAAATTGTTTGTATGAGTATGACTTTCCGAAGTAGAATGGAGTCAGGGATATAACAACGGATAGTGCCCATGACAGGGCCAGGAAACCTAAAACAATATCGTGATTTTTGGGCTTTGGCTGTCAAACCAATGCTCTGACCACACCTTTTCGCTCTGACAGGGCTTTGACGTTGTACATGTGCCATGCTTGCAGTCTTCAGTAAAACTTTTACTTTTGTTCGTATATACTATCACTTACACTTAATACGACGATTGCCCAAAAGGCGTTTGCTGCGGAGTGGTCGGTATACTGCAATGAAACGGCTAACACTTAGCACAGTCACTATGAACATACTGGCACGTGCCATTATCGAATGAGCGAGACCTAAAATAGTTAAAATAAGTACAAGTGTGTACAAGTGCCTGCTTGGGGTGGCGCTTGAGCTATGCTGAACGCCATTGTAATAGGAGATCAGCACCACGGCACCGTTTCGACCTACTTTATAAGTAGAAGAATGCAGTTACCGTATATACCTGTTATGTTGCAAATGAGAATCCATAGAGTTGGGTCGATACAGGGAACCTTGTGCTCGTTCAGGTAGATAACCGCTGTGTTTAGAGGTGTTTAGAGACTTAGCTTATAGCTGTGAGGAAGTATAATAGCATACAATCATATGCAGCTTGATGCTCGATTAAGTAGGGCCGTTTTTTTAAGCCTATGGCTGTTTTCAAATGGTGATTGGACAGTGGGCTAATTTTACTGTCTTGGTATAATATATATGTGGACTAGTCACTGTCGAGTCATCGACTGTTGACTGTGAATTATGGAGTGTGGACCAGGTCCACTGGACCTACGCAATGTTACCATATCGGGACTGACAGATACACACACATATACCTGATAGGGGCGTTGAGAAAATTGAAGTGCAGAGATCTGTGATCGCGAGGTGGAAGAAAATCGTTAATGTAATGCTGCTTTTAACCGTGCTTTTGATGTACGTAACTGAAGAATAGAAGACACATAGTCACGAAAGAAATGGATTGTCGAATGGATCTACCACGAATGAAATCACAGATGGGATAAAACTATTCTACTGAAATTATACTATTACCAGCTGCAACGTTTCCCAGGATTCCCATGACTGCAAAGACGACACAAAGCCCACCAAATACTTTGTCAACAGAATTTATAACAAACGGGTTTTCCTGCGAATAAAAATGTATAATGGCGAAAAAATATTATTAAAGTGACATTTTCTACCAAACAGGAATTACCGACCGAATAAGGAAATACTGTTCACTGATTGGCTGATAACCAGCCATGTGATAGTGACCTAAATAACGATTTCTGATTCGTTGTTGAATCATTTCGGTCGGTTCCTGGTATCAAAATAAGGACATCGTAGCCACGGTTACCTTGCAAAAGTCCATAGATTGGTCAGTAGGAGTTGTGGTTGAAGAGCTATTGGTGAACGGCATCGTCTATATCAACAGAAAACAAGAGATAGTATTTATAGATTTAAGATGTGTTTGCAGTGTACTGTCTTATCGCTCTCCTTATCTCCCCCTCTATCTCTCTCTCCTGCTCTCTCTAGTCTCTGTCTCTCTCTGTCTCTCTCTCTCCGCGCGTAAGGAGATGTTAATGTTATTGTCTTGTGCGTCTATAGTGCACTTTTTGGGGTGGCTAGTGCTGCTATAATGCGGCTATACTGCTTCGCGTTTATAAAAATGCGTCTATACTGCGTCTATACTGCGTCTATACTACGTCTATAATGCGTCGGCAACGCGTCGGTACTGCGTCTATAGTGCAAAGCCCGCAAATCGCAAATTGCCGTACAAGTGCCTGCTTGGGGTGGCGCTTGAGCTATGCTGAACGCCATTGTAATAGGAGATCAGCACCACGGCACCGTTTCGACCTACTTTATAAGTAGAAGA
The DNA here is from genome assembly GCA_000695325.1 of Pleurobrachia bachei. NCBI lineage: Eukaryota > Metazoa > Ctenophora > Tentaculata > Cydippida > Pleurobrachiidae > Pleurobrachia > Pleurobrachia bachei. The sequence goes on along the minus strand of AVPN01000136.1, from coordinate 32,995 downwards.
ATGCAGTTACCGTATATACCTGTTATGTTGCAAATGAGAATCCATAGAGTTGGGTCGATACAGGGAACCTTGTGCTCGTTCAGGTAGATAACCGCTGTGTTTAGAGGTGTTTAGAGACTTAGCTTATAGCTGTGAGGAAGTATAATAGCATACAATCATATGCAGCTTGATGCTCGATTAAGTAGGGCCGTTTTTTTAAGCCTATGGCTGTTTTCAAATGGTGATTGGACAGTGGGCTAATTTTACTGTCTTGGTATAATATATATGTGGACTAGTCACTGTCGAGTCATCGACTGTAACAGTCGATGACTCGACAGTTGACTGTGAATTATGGAGTGTGGACCAGGTCCACTGGACCTACGCAATGTTACCATATCGGGACTGACAGATACACACACATATACCTGATAGGGGCGTTGAGAAAATTGAAGTGCAGAGATCTGTGATCGCGAGGTGGAAGAAAATCGTTAATGTAATGCTGCTTTTAACCGTGCTTTTGATGTACGTAACTGAAGAATAGAAGACACATAGTCACGAAAGAAATGGATTGTCGAATGGATCTACCACGAATGAAATCACAGATGGGATAAAACTATTCTACTGAAATTATACTATTACCAGCTGCAACGTTTCCCAGGATTCCCATGACTGCAAAGACGACACAAAGCCCACCAAATACTTTGTCAACAGAATTTATAACAAACGGGTTTTCCTGCGAATAAAAATGTATAATGGCGAAAAAATATTATTAAAGTGACATTTTCTACCAAACAGGAATTACCGACCGAATAAGGAAATACTGTTCACTGATTGGCTGATAACCAGCCATGTGATAGTGACCTAAATAACGATTTCTGATTCGTTGTTGAATCATTTCGGTCGGTTCCTGGTATCAAAATAAGGACATCGTAGCCACGGTTACCTTGCAAAAGTCCATAGATTGGTCAGTAGGAGTTGTGGTTGAAGAGCTATTGGTGAACGGCATCGTCTATATCAACAGAAAACAAGAGATAGTATTTATAGATTTAAGATGTGTTTGCAGTGTACTGTCTTATCGCTCTCCTTATCTCCCCCTCTATCTCTCTCTCCTGCTCTCTCTAGTCTCTGTCTCTCTCTGTCTCTCTCTCTCCTCGCTTAAGGAGATGTTAATGTTATTGTCTTATGCCCAAGATGTAGACTCATCTAAATTTTGGTTACGAAGTTGGGCACGTCGCACAATCCCCTGGACGTAGCTGCCAATTAATTGCAATTTACCCCTTATAAGAGCCTGTGCAGAGGGATAATTTCGTTACCAATCTAGTGTAATCGAAAGATTTCAGAGAGAGGGTGTACATTGTACAATCTAAGCTCGAAGAGATCAATGATTGCAATTGATATACAAGAGAACTGTGTTACCACTACACAGCTGAGCTATATTATACTGAACAGGGGTGGTATCAATATAGGGTGGTAAACAATCATAAGATTGCTATTACGGTACTCCTAGAGTACCGTCATAGCACAGGTGTGCTCTATCTCTTATGGGACCCAGTTCCTGTCAAGAGTCATTTGGACTAAACACTATAACATATAATGTCAAAACAGTGGTGTAACCACAGAGACAGAGACAGAGAGATGGACAGAGAGGGAGAGAGGGAGAGAGAGAGAGAGAGAGAGAGAGAGAGAGAGGGAGAGAGAGAGAAGAGAGAGAGACAGAGAGAGAGAGAGGGGGGGGGAGAGAGACAAAGAGAGAGAAAGAGAGGGACAGGGAGAGTACAGATCTTAGTACCAACTAGGTGGTATAATATAACAAAGATTTCCGATCCCTTGCCGATATAATTGGCAAATGGATGATATCAATAATATGCTCACAAAATGATATCCAATATTATCCAAGACTGATCATCAGGGGAATTGGGACTACTACTGCTGCCATGTCCATGAGCAGCACACACGCGAAGGGGAAACAGCTGCGATACACACTGCATCGTAACTTGAACACGCGAGCACGTGTAGTATTTAGCAGCACTCCATCATTCGAGAGTCAATCATGGTAGAGAGAAGCTTCAATTGGTAGATGGGGCAGAGCCATATCATGTATAATTCCCTTGTTACGTAAGAGGTTATGCAACACGAAGTGCCCTAAATTGTATGGAAGGGGACTTAGTTCTCTTAGTTCACACAAGGACCAGGCTCATTCATGATAGTTATTTTGAGCTTGTTAGTCTGCCATGAAAATGATATCATTATAACTGCGGGTCCCATTCTCTTGATGATTATGTGTGTAGTCTCACTAGTTGACTCAGAGAGTCTGAGAGACAGGTAGCACACACCAGATGCAATGTTAGAAATGAGAGGAGTATCGACGCATCAAATAAAACAAAAAATACAATGTGGCAAGATACACAGCTGGTTCAATTCTTTTACGTCAATTCAAGCATTAGAACTGGAATGAAGTTGGAAGGGAACTGGAAGTGGAAGAAAGCTAAAAAGAGCTGAAAAAGAGCCAAGAGATTAAAAGTGGGAAGTGCCCTCTTAGACTCTCACTCGCGTAACGGGAGAGCTAGGCTGGTTATTAGCAGTAAAACATATGCTAACATTTCGACATCCTTCAGATCCCTCCCTATATAATTCTCTCCTATATCCCCCTCTTTGTTTGAGTTTCAGCACCATCTTTCTCAATTTTAATATACTAGAAAGCCCGTTGGCTGGACCCCGTTGATCTTAATCTCTATTTCTCTTCCTCTCTATCTCCCCCTCTTTGACTCTTTGATATTCCATCACAGCTCCCATGGCTGTTAATAGGAACCATTAGTCAGTGAGCAGGTGTGCCGAGTGCCGACATCTTCGCACGGGCATTGACACATACCTTCCATGGTCCCTGACAGGTGTATAGTATACAGTGTCATACCACTAACCCGGACAGTTTTACACAGTTATAAACTGGTTTGGATCGGTTAGGGTCATGAACATCCTGTGAACAAAAAAAAACCAAAATGTCACTTTTTGACAAAAAAGGAATGTGTTTCCCACAGTCTGAGCTCCTTTACAAAATAAAACAAAATGGATTTGAACGAGATAAATAGTTTCATTACAACTTGTCATAATCTATTAGATCTGAAAATCACAGTGACAGTTTAGCACAAGAAGTACTATTGTTAAACTAGATATGTAGTTCTCAAAGTCAGGAACAAGATGCCATTATAATAAAGAGAAAGCTTTATCTGAACTTAACAACGATAAAAAAAACATAGAAAGACATCTCACAACTCTCTCGACATTTAATTAAACAGTTAGATTGTCTAAATATCTGAAACAGTAGCTGAACTTGCAATATAAGATAATGGCCTAGATTGAACTCAGCTAAAACTTAACGCCAGAACATCTTCCCCGATCATCAGCAATCTAGTCACCGCTACGTGACCGTAACTTCTGCACTTGGTCTTGCATGTGATATTGATCGCTGCAGCAGTAGCTCATCTAGATAAATTATTCATTACCTCATATCGTCAGATTTTCCCTTAACTCAAACAATAGCACTAGCAGCTAAATTTACCGTCTCTTGGTATTCTTCAGGAACCGACTAATACAAGTAATCAACCAATCAGCACCCGTTATTTAGGTCACGTGACTGGTTATCAGTCAATCAGGGACCATATGGTATTTCCTGATTCGGTCGGTTCCTGGTATTCTTAATCCGCTGTTCCGGCCTCAACTTCTTGCTCCTGATCCAAAGTGGGTGTCTTGGTGAAAAGTCCTTCCCAAAACGTCAACGCCCATTCACAGATACTCCTGTATATCGTGGGGTTAAGAAGGCTGTTGCTAGGCAGCACCGCCAAACTAAACACCTCGTAGACAACACCAGGCGGGGCTGATGGGTTAATCCAGCTGTAGTAGAAAACTGTAACGATGTAGGAGAGCCAGGCAACCGTCTGACTTCCAATAAGTAGAGACAGTTTCAGAGCGAGTTTACCAACATACTCATTGTTATTTGAGCCGCTGTTATGTGAGGAAAGGAAGCTGGTAATGAGAATAGAAACGTAGGAGATGGTGAGTGCACTAAGTAGCACACCAACTACTACACAGTATGCGATTTTGTAGTAGAGGTAGGATGCTTGGTTTTTGAAGATGTTAGCAACACAAAGAGGGCTGTTTCCATAGTAACCAATGCTTAGGTAATCAAAGATTGATGGTTTTGATGTTAAATTCCTAAGATCCGCTAAAACTGCTTCAATCCCCAGCGAGTTTTCTTCGGCAGTTGCAGCTGAGCTAACAGTAAAATCCTCTTCAAATGTGTTATACGCAATAGAGTGTATCTTCCTCAGATGTTTCTCGTCATAATGGGATATGAAGGGATTCTCCTGGCCCGCTAGTAACAGGATATCCGTCCGGAAAACCTTTTGGATTGCCGACAAGGGAAGTGCTGGAATAATAGCGCAAACAAGATTCAGAACTCCGAGTACTAAAGAAATACCCCAAATGGCCCTAATAGAGATATCCTTCACCAAATCCAAGCAGACCAGGCACCGTATTAAGCTCATCATGGTTATGAGGAGGAAGGATCCGTGAGAGGAGAAGGAGAAAAGGGATCCAAGAGTAGAACAACTGAGGCTGGACCTCCAAGTTTCATCAATTTGGCAATACTCACCAAAGAGGCCTTATGGACGTCGTTTTTCCTAGTCTCGGTCATCTATCTCAGGGTAGTTTAGGTCATAGAATGCTACCTGTATCCTCAGAATTCTATCAATTTTACCTGGCTTATTAACAGGACTCGTTTGGACGGTTTCGTACCCTGTTTTGATATTCAACAGGACAATCGCCAACCCACCGGCAAGGGCGAAGAAACTCAACACGTTCGACCGAATGAGAAACTCTCTGGAAGTTAGTGGCCCAGTAGGGGTGGGTCGTGTGAGTAGGTAGGGTAACCGCGTCTCCTTCACCCCGTCGCAGACCTTCCCCTCGTCAATCCAACTCACCTGATCATCTTCGGTCCCATGGCCGCTACAGTAGAACCTTTCTGGACAGTATAGCTCATCGTGACCGTTGGAACAGTCAATTATACCATCGCACACTTTTGCTAAGTTCCAGAGGAAATTCTCCGTCCCCTGGTACATCAGATCACATGCGAATACTAACTCAATGCTGACCCCAGCCATGGCTAACTTGACTCTGGAACAAAGGTCGATCAACCAGCCTGTGTTATCAATTGTTATAGAAGTGTTTACTCCCTGGATTTGAGGTCGTATAACTTCTTCACAAGCTTCCGCGTATTTGGCATTTTCCAAAAACCCTGAAGTCTGCATACTGTATGCCCCGGCGGCCTCTAAGATCCTGTGCTCACCCTGGTCTAGAATGATGCGAAGAGTTTTCGACATTGTCTTGAGTTTTCGACAGTCGACGCTAGCGTAACCCACGCAGGCCAAGAAAGATAGCTGTCTTGTCAGATTGTGACTGTAATCTGGTCGATCAGAACAAAGCTCTGTCTCAAGGATGCATGCTGTGTACGATTTATCGGGTAGACATTGCACTTCCAAAGCCCCGCTACACATACACTCATCTGTCCCTGGGAGTGTCAACCGATGTGGTAGTGTGTGAACCCTCTTTCCTTACGTACCGCCCAACTTTCCTGGACAGAAAAACAATGGCTTTCCATCACACTGGCACTCATCAGTTAAACAGGCACTTTGTCCAGTGCATTTAAACAAGGCATCTTCCTGACTTCTATCTCCCACTACACAAGTTAGATCTATTCTAGACTGAGACTGAAGAAACTGGAATAATGTCGGAATCATGTCCTTAGGGGGATCTAGTTGGCCAGGCAAAAGTTCGGGTGTCTCTCCGATGAACTGAATAAGATCAAAAATACCTCGGCATTCTATAAAATTGCCACCAACTGGGGTGGCTCCAGTGAAATTGACAAAATTCCAAGTGCAATTGTCACCCGGCGGTCCTGCACAGTACCTAAGCTGGCCAACGACTCCGTCCATGCATTTACTTTTCTCATACTCAATGATATTTCCACCAATGGGAATAGAGTTGGCTGCTCTGATCCTATACAGGGAGGAGGCTCCAAGATGAACTAGTGTGATCAGGAGATGTGGGACGTTGTAGTACCATACACCATCTTGATAAACGACGATAGCCCTTCCGTCCTTTTATATATGCCAATGACAATAAAATATAGTAAATAAAGGGAATCTGTGCCATAGAAGCGATGCATGGTGGGATAGTACAAAAGATTTTTTGCGTTGAGATTTCTATAATATTTTCTAACAATGGGTTTGCGATAGCGGTTGGGGCGATAAAAAGTAAACAAAAGCTCATATTTTGCTTATAATCTTACAAATACAATGAAGTAAGTAACTTTAATCTAACAAGTTACAGATAAAATGGTGTATTTTAACAAATATCGAAGTGTTTTGTGCGGGGCACAGTGAAACAGGGTCGAGCAAGGCAAGGGTTTTTCGTTCAAGGTGAGTAGCTGAAAGGAACTGCCACACAAATTCCAAATAAAGATGGCTGCTGCTGCAGTAGGTTACTTCAAGATCACTCTCCTTCTATTTCGCTCAGGCAAGGGGGATTGGAGATCTCTCAGAGAGAGAGTGTGTATGTGTGTGTGTGTATGTGTGTGAGAGAGAGAGATAACCTCTGACTCTCTCTCTGGTTTGGTTTGGTATGATATAATACGGTCTTGCTTGGCGACATAGACACCTGGTTCGGCACCAGGTGTCTATGTCGCAAACGGTCTTGCCACTAACACTGCCGTTTGTAGTCACATCACCGACACATTAGTCAGCAGACATCCCTTCCATAACTTTCGGAAGGAGACTATGAATCATCATGCCTATACTACTAGTAATTTTCTATGGATTATATGCAACGATTAGTGATCGAAAGGTCGCTTCGCATCTCTACTCCACAACTCGGTCAAGTGTCGATGTCTGCATTCTTCACCAGCCGCCTATCATAGACAACCCTGTTGTATGTATGTAAAAAACTTCTGGAAGCGTAAACTCACATTAAGAGTTTGATTATATGTTTCTTCATTAGATGCTTCTTCATCTCATTCTCTGATCTTTCTCTCCCTCTCTTCGTCTGTCTCTGTTTCTGTATTTCTCCGTCCTTCTCTCAACACCATTTAAAGTAAATATGTGGGGTATATGCATGTTTTATAAGCAAGGCCCATGTCATATAAACCCATTTGATCCCTGAAATTCATATATATATATATATGGCATAAAAAGAACCATATGATATGTGAAATTAATGAACCTCTGGTCACTCCGCCATCGAGAAGTAGAGTCTGTAGGATAAAGTAGCGGGATGGCGGGTATTGCTTCTCTTAAATCGTCTCTTCTAGAAGAGCTAGTTCTATTGCTCTTTTTGCGTGGATCCTTCCTAAATCTCCCTCTAGTAAACATTAAGGAATTGTTTTGCTTGCTTCTGTACCAATTGGATCTCTGTGCTCCTGCAGTAGTGTCATGATCATGGGCCTGATTTATTTGTTACTTCTGTTTCACCCCGGATCTGCTGCGGATTTAACACGAAAAGAGTGCAAAGCGATGGGAGCATTCAAAAGGTTTTCTTATCACAGCGCTGGCAAGCGTTCCGAGATTAGCTATCCAATCTTATTGGGGAGACAGCTATAAACCCCGATTTATTTTAGGGGTCCCTGAGCTGCAGCATACGCTGTGTCCCTGGGGACCCACGCAGAGTGTAACTTGTTTTAAACAATTGATTTATAATTGTTTCCCACCCAAAATAGTTCTACCCAATAAAATATCTCTATCGGCCGGGGTCTTAAGTTTTGTAAACGATTTTTATCTTTAACAATAAATCGTCATGGTCTCACTGTTATAAACCACCTCCATAAACCCTGCTTTTACAGGTGTAACCATTTAAAAGCTTGTGGGAGTTTCATGCCAAGATTACATGCACGCTGCCGAAATATCCGCAAACGACTCAGGTAAGGATTTTAAATTACCGTGCGATTAATTTAATCGTTGTTGTACAATCATCAAAAGCTCGAGTATAACAACTCGAGTCGTATTTACACTGTTTCCGTGCTCTTTTTAGAATAAATTTAAACTTTGAATAATTCAAACAAATACTTCTGTGCAGAGATAAACAAGTCCAGCGTAGCTTAGAGGAGCAGTTTAGTGCACAAATTCTTCAACCACCAGTCAACGCCACATCCCCTCCCGGAGGTAGGTAGTAATAGCGAGAACCTCAGTGAAAGAACAATTATTTCGTTGGTTTGATAGAGACTTACGCATCTCCCCTCTAGAGGATCTCTGCAGGGGCCCTCTAGAGGCAGCTAGGGGATTACAATAAATGCACCGCATGGGAAGTTATACAATACCAAAAAAGTGTTTCCCAACTGTCACTGAATCACTTTTTGGCTGCAGATTTCGTCTAAAATACTTCTACAGCTGGGAGATCTCTAGGAGATTTCTCGGGGATATATCTAGGAGAACTACGGAAGTTCAAGAGAGGCATGGATTTTAAACCCTTTTTATTTCGGATGATATCTGCAGATCGAAGAGGGTACTCGAACTCTGATATAAAACACACCGTTAGGAGAAATATTGCCGTTACTTCCGTCAAATTTCAGTTATCTAAAGAAGTACAAGAAGAAGAAAACGGTTTCGCTTTAAATTAAATTCTGAACAAAAAGATCTGAGCAAGAATAGGGAAAAAATAGAAAAATATTTAAAACTTGCATAATCAAAGCATATTCAGGAGGGTCACAATTGTTATTGTACGTAACTTCAAACAAGGAAAGAAATAAAACATACCATGTATAAGGTAATCAAAAGAACATAGCTACTTAATAGAGTCTAGTATACCCAAAGCGATGAGTGTCCAATAAGCACATTGAACCTCATTTCTCAAATAAATCATGTTATACGAGAGTGTTTTGCTGTTCAGTCGAGACCTTTTCAAGAGTCGGTAAGGAAGCAATTCGGGGCTTTTTGCGCGAATGTATCACCGTTGTTACATGAACTGTTTCTTTACTTTCTGGGGCGAGATTTGAAGCATCTTCAGGAGCATCTTCAGGAGCATCTTCAAGAGCATCTTCAGGAGCATCTTTAGGAGCAACTTTAGGAGCATCTTCATCATCTTCAGGAGCATCTTCAGGAGCATCTTCAGGATCAGGAGCATCTTCAGGAGCATCTTTAGGGGCATCTTCAGGAGCATCTTCAGGAGCATCTTTAGAAGCAAGATTAGGAGCATCTTCAGGAGCATCTTCAGGAGCATCTTCAGGAGCATCTTCAGGAGCATCTTCAGGAGCATCTTCAGGAGCATCTTCAGGAGCATCTTCAGGAGCATCTTCAGGAGCATCTTCAGGAGCATCTTCAGGAGCATCTTCAGGAGCATCTTCAGGAGCATCTTCAGGAGCATCTTCAGGAGCATCTTCAGGAGCATCTTCAGGAGCATCTTCAGGAGCATCTTCAGGAGCATCTTCAGGAGCATCTTCAGGAGCATCTTCAGGAGCATCTTCAGGAGCATCTTCAGGAGCATCTTCAGGAGCATCTTCAGGAGCATCTTCAGGAGCATCTTCAGGAGCATCTTCAGGAGCATCTTCAGGAGCATCTTCAGGAGCATCTTCAGGAGCATCTTCAGGAGCATCTTCAGGAGCATCTTCAGGAGCATCTTCAGGAGCATCTTCAGGAGCATCTTCAGGAGCATCTTCAGGAGCATCTTCAGGAGCATCTTCAGGAGCATCTTCAGGAGCATCTTCAGGAGCATCTTCAGGAGCATCTTCAGGAGCATCTTCAGGAGCATCTTCAGGAGCATCTTCAGGAGCATCTTCAGGAGCATCTTCAGGAGCATCTTCAGGAGCATCTTCAGGAGCATCTTCAGGAGCATCTTCAGGAGCATCTTCAGGAGCATCTTCAGGAGCATCTTCAGGAGCATCTTCAGGAGCATCTTCAGGAGCATCTTCAGGAGCATCTTCAGGAGCATCTTCAGGAGCATCTTCAGGAGCATCTTCAGGAGCATCTTCAGGAGCATCTTCAGGAGCATCTTCAGGAGCATCTTCAGGAGCATCTTCAGGAGCATCTTCAGGAGCATCTTCAGGAGCATCTTCAGGAGCATCTTCAGGAGCATCTTCAGGAGCATCTTCAGGAGCATCTTCAGGAGCATCTTCAGGAGCATCTTCAGGAGCATCTTCAGGAGCATCTTCAGGAGCATCTTCAGGAGCATCTTCAGGAGCATCTTCAGGAGCATCTTCAGGAGCATCTTCAGGAGCATCTTCAGGAGCATCTTCAGGAGCATCTTCAGGAGCATCTTCAGGAGCATCTTCAGGAGCATCTTCAGGAGCATCTTCAGGAGCATCTTCAGGAGCATCTTCAGGAGCATCTTCAGGAGCATCTTCAGGAGCATCTTCAGGAGCATCTTCAGGAGCATCTTCAGGAGCATCTTCAGGAGCATCTTCAGGAGCATCTTCAGGAGCATCTTCAGGAGCATCTTCAGGAGCATCTTCAGGAGCATCTTCAGGAGCATCTTCAGGAGCATCTTCAGGAGCATCTTCAGGAGCATCTTCAGGAGCATCTTCAGGAGCATCTTCAGGAGCATCTTCAGGAGCATCTTCAGGAGCATCTTCAGGAGCATCTTCAGGAGCATCTTCAGGAGCATCTTCAGGAGCATCTTCAGGAGCATCTTCAGGAGCATCTTCAGGAGCATCTTCAGGAGCATCTTCAGGAGCATCTTCAGGAGCATCTTCAGGAGCATCTTCAGGAGCATCTTCAGGAGCATCTTCAGGAGCATCTTCAGGAGCATCTTCAGGAGCATCTTCAGGAGCATCTCATCTTCAGGAGCATCTTTAGAAGCAAGATTAGGAGCAAGATTAGGAGCATCTTCAGGATCATCTTCAAGAGCATCTTCAGAAGCATCTTCAGGAGCATCTTCAGGAGCATCTTCAGGAGGGATATGAATAGCAACATTATGGGCATCTTCAGGCGCATCTTCGGGAAGAGACTCAGTTTTATGGGCACTTTTAAAGTGGTTCCAAATCGTTGTTACGTGTGGTGACATGTTTTGCCCTAAGTCATGTCTCAACTCCCCCTCTTACAAGAGGGAAAAGACCTGGTACCACGGTGACATATCCACAACCTCGGCTGTGTGTAGGGCGCAGCAGATAAGAAAGGGCATCCAGCAGCAGAAATCAGTTAGGCAGATCAAAGAGACCTTGCGATTGAGCAAGGTGGACTTTCTGGTATTTCGGACATGTGCTCTTTTAACAAGGATTGAAATCATCCCATGACATATCGCTACACATAAAAAGCAGAGAAAATGGAAGCTGAGATATGCCCATACGAAAATGATTTGTGGATCATCCGGAAGGACAAATGCTTTAAACATACACACTGGATCATTCCCGTAGAAAGACAGCCTTTTGCCCCTTACCGGATCATAATCCTGGGAAAATTGGGAAAACATCTCAGAGATCATTTCTTGATATGTGTTCCAAGACACAGCGTTGCCAGACTGACTTCGTCTGGTTTCGTGGCTTCCATGGTAACCCCGAACAATCTTCAGCAGTTGACTTCCATCACTCCAAGAAATAGTGTAAAGTCTCTTTCAAAAACTAGTCCATTAACAAACCATTCATTGAAAGTTTCGACCAATGGAAAAAGAGAAACTACCAGAGATATCGATATGACTACTGCAAGTAGTACACTTATTTTTATCTTCAGCTTCTGGGTAATCTTTGTTGAACCGCGGTATCGAAGAGCCATAACTGTACCACGAAGTCGAAAGCAGCTGACCAAAGCCATAACAAGGGAAGAAATTGATGATCCAATACAATTCAAAATCCCAATAATGGTACAAGGGGCCCCGCTAATCCATTCAATTTGATACTCACAGAACCCGGAACCTTGGATCCAGTGGACTGTAGTGAGGGTAAGGAGATAAACAGATGTTAGTAGATCCCCAAACGAAATCATCAAGACCATAGTTTGATTGATGAATTTGCCACTCTTTTCTGACTTCTTTTTGACGATCTTAATGAGTCCGGCAACTCCAAAAACGAATCCTGTAATTCCCATGAAAAGTGAAAGTCCTAAAATCACATCACTACTAACGGCTTTCCTCCTACAACTATCATTACATTCATCAGAGAAGTCCTGTCCTTGCAGTCAATCTTTCCATCGCATTTCTGACTCAAAGCTAAGAACCTGGAATTATCAGAACACTGGAAGTTGCTCATAGTAAGGAGGAGTAGCCTGGGCAGAGGTGTCAGTAGCTGTTCTAGTCATACCTTCTCAAACAAGATGCATTTTGTGTTTTTACAAACAAAAAAGTTGTTGTGGAACCCTTCACGAGACTTTTTTACAATTGTAATTGAGCCAAGCTCGAAGTTGAGAGAATAAAAGGTGTTTCTTAGGTTGCTACAAGCGGTATGAACAACGGGTCTTTTTAAGGGACACAGTGTGTTGTAGCAAAGTCCTAAACAGCTGTAAAACACATACGCTTCACCGTACAAGTACCTACAATCAAATGTATTAGTTGGAAAAACTAATCTGATTGTTAAGTTTTTACCAAAGAACAGATGGAAGGGATGATGGAATGTCTTAGATCGACAAATTTGGTTTGTTAGAAGAAGGATAGACTGAAGGCCTTTTGTACAAACTGCACTGCTGAGTTTTATTCCTACTGCTGAGTTGTAGGTGCTCAGCATCTTTCTGGATATTTGTGGCCTCCTTTTAGCCATGCAGCACACTTCTTCATCACAGTTTGAGGGAAAGGAACATAAAAGGTTGGCCTCTACAAATTTTTCCATGCTATGTAATGTCTCCTTCTGTAACGATGTAAAGAATCAGCTCATAAATTAACAGGAAGACTACGGAAACGGCGTGCAAACGGTCAATCGGAAAAGTAGAAGGGGCAGAAGACAGTCTACCTCTTTATCTTGAACCCAGTCCACTGGAATCTTAAGAAGACCCAGATTTTTGCTAAACCTGCGAACACACGATCGTTGGGTGAGCTTAAGGCACGTCGGCTTCCGCTCATCCGCACCCATAGCACAGTCATCTTGTCCATCGCATAACCGATGCTTATGAATGGTGCAGTACCGGTTAATCGTTGAGCACTTTTTGTGCATATCATCATCACATAACATTGAATGTTCCGAACAGAGGACATAAATGGAAACCGTAGAGAGGTATCCGCCGATAAGGCACGAACCAGCAATCTTATTGGGATCCGAACAGTTTGTCTGGTCTAAACCATCATGACAATAAGATACCCCATTATAATATCCATAATTGTACAGGTGTGGAGTCGATTGTGGCAAGGGAATGAAGCAACGTGACGTGTTTTGAAGGGGAAAGCTACCACAAGTGTTATTCACTGTTCTACTGCATGACAGTTCGAATAAATCGTTGAAAGGAATAAACTTATAACCTGAATCTGATCCATCCTTTGCCACGGCCCCATAATTATATCCATTGCAAGAACTTTCATCGACACATGTCAACATAGGTGCCGCTATGATTCCCTCCAGCTCCACTTTATCACAACGACCGTCACATAAACCTCCTTCTTTAATCAAGATCGTAAGAATGTCACCCTCAACGGTGAAGATGGTTCTCTTAACCCGATTATAATCATAAGCGCCGGGACATGTTTGAGATGACGTGTGAAACCCGTACATATCCCTTTCATGTTCATAACACAACTTCCCACACACGGGAGAAGTTTGGAAGAGTTTTTTAGCGGGACGAGGACGAGGATCTTCGAAGTGCATGACACTGTCCCCTCCACAAGCCTGATACTGGATCGAATCGTCAGGGCATAAAGTCGTTACATAGGGTTTCATTACCCTCGTGGCAATGTCAAGTGTAAACACTTTGTAGTACATGGTGGAGGAGTTAAGACATTGCATGAGCACGTCATCCCATGATGAACCTTTTTGGATTTGGCATGACCTTACCAAAAACCCATTGTCGACTGCTATCGGACACCCACCATCGATATCATCAGAAAGTCCTCTAGTGACGACAACTACGCAACACACGAAAACAAAGAGAGTCATCTCATTTTAAATGCTACAAAAACATGGCGAAGTGTGTGATAAAATATACCTAAATATCTCTTTTTTCCTTGATTTTTATTTTGAACTGTGTAACTGCTTCTCTACGCACGTCGAGATCTCAAATACAAAGTCAACACTCAAGTTTGAAGTTTCGCGGAAATATGGAATCATTGATTCCAGGAATCAACCATCTGTGCATCTTTGACTGAGAAATCATTATTATATAATTATAATGATCTGTAGAGATGATATCTCCTTCCAGCCGGCTTTTTTGGCTAATCCGGATTATTGTACCAATTCACCAAAAACGCCAAAAAACGATAAAAATTGACTCAGCATATGGATAAAAGACACCTTGAGAGATGTACGCTTGCAGTGAAGAAATTAGTCTCTTAGCTAATGATTTCTCAGTCGAACATTTACATTTACAGAGCTCGCGAAAAGGGGTCGAAGTCGCGAAGTCGAAAGTGCGTTCTACCACTATTATAGAGTATACGATTGCGTATGCGACCTCCTCCCATTGGTTGAAGATCAAGGTACCGTGCACGACTGATTTGAAGACTATTTTAATTTTACCACCTCCACGCTCAATTGTAGTTCAAAGTCAATGAGGTGTGAGTAATTCGCATTGAGGGGAACAAAAGATCAACGTAATACGTTGGCGTGGGCCAATAAAAAGGGACGGTCTGAAATCTTAAAGAGAGAGAGAGAGTGAGAGAGAGAGAGAGAGAGAGAGAGAGAGAGTGCAGCATGTTACAGTAACATTAACGCTCGAACCGGCAAACACTCAAATACTGTCTCTCCCTTATATTTTGAATAGAATTATAGCTTCCTCCACCCAGTATACTTGCCTTCCAAGTCCTACTCCAGGCAACACGTTCTCTCTCACGCCTCTCTCTCTTTCCTCCCCCTGTCATCCCCTCTCTAACACTAACAGGTCTCCATATTTCATGAGCACCAAGTGAAGAAGCACACGTAGATCAGCAACTAACTACCAATAAGAGAATGGTACTGCACAACTGCAGTTCATGTGTAAAGTGGTACATGTGTGAAGGATCAACAGTTCATTAATTAACCATTATTGAACCGGCCCTTTATTTCTAATCATCCTAACATAATTGGTGGGACTGTGTGAGAATAAAAGATGAAATCAATCGTCGTGAAGCCACCGAACAAACATCTCTGGACAGAAATCATGCAACAAAGGATAATATATAATTTAAGTAATTTTAATTTAAACAAGTGATATTCTAGTCTATCCAGCTGGTTATTGCTTGGAAGCTGCTGTGCTGGTGCAGAATCAATGCGAATTATGCAGGGTACTACCTTAAAATTTCGTCCGAATCGTTTGTTTCTTTTTACAGAGGGAGAGTCACCGCCATCATCGTCCTGAGTTTATAATTAACTTATTTAATTTCTTATTATTATTAAATAATAACTTAGCATTAATGACTTGTTAAACGTGATATAATTAATTTATAGAATCTTCTTACCATTTAGTCGGGTTCATATTTGTGTTCAATTGAGTAGCGAGTTGTTTGTATTTCACACTATTCCACACCTACAAGCAGGTCCGAACAAAACAAAGATTAATTCGACTGATATTACAATAGATCAATAGTGCAAATGTGCAGGTTATTACAAAACCGGTTAAATTAACTTTAAGATCTTATAGATATAGGAATAGATTAAAAGAAAGATCTTATAGATCTTCTACACGTGCAGCTATACCACCAGCAAAATATATCACACACTTCAGATAGAGACTCAGACCGCAATAAACAGATAGGAGTGGGAAATATATTCGGAGACAGAGAGCGAGAAAATGATCTATCGAAAAGAGCTAGAAAACGGATATATAAAAGATTTTCGACACTATACTCTGTCAGTTGCCACATAATCGACCGATTGGAACCCCACTGTGGTTTTTCTTCTCTTTCTCCCTCTACCTCTCTCCTTATCACTTCATATAGTGATAAAACCCACTGTGGTCAAGAACTTATCCGCTTACTGGAAGAATAGACAGTCATACTCATAGGATAGAGAGCGATAGAGAGAGATAGTGAGAGAGTCGAGCCGGCAATCGGATCGTTGGTCATCTCAGTAAAAGATGGGATGATTGAATCAATAAAGCAGCCTGGTTTGGAAGTTGAGAAGGAAAGAATGACAGGTACTATGTACTAGAGGACCGGCTAGATATTTAAAAGATGACCAAAGACGAGAAATGCCATCATTTAATAAGAACGTTTTAAGCAATCTTGTCTACTGAAATTACGCTTAATCGGTGGTGGACAAGGAAATTATATGAAATTACATAAATATAAAAATAAGTTTTTGGGATCACGAGGATATGACTCAGTTATGAGAGTATGAAAATGAGAAAAAGAAGGAGATTAGGGAAGAAATAGGGAAGAAAATGAGAAAAAATGTTTCTTGACCAGGAACAAGGGACCTACAAAGATGTAAAGAGGCCGGTGGATTAATTTCTAAATCACGAGGTGGAGAGAGAGAGAGAGAGAGAGAGAGAGAGAGAGAGAGAAGGAGAGAGAAGCAGCACCAATTCTTTCACTTCTAAGAAGCGCAAAGAGTCTTATGATACTCAGAGCTCTCTTCCTCTATTCTCTCCCTCTCTCTCCAATGCTAACCCTCTTTCTTTCTCTCTCTCTCTCTTGTTGCCTCTCTCAATCCCATCTTTTCCATGATTCTTTACGATGGTATATTAGCAAAATGGGAGATTCACAACTAGGTGAACGAGAAAAAAGGAAGTGAGAGATAGTGAAAGTCATAGAGGGAGAGATAGTGAAAGACAGATCGAGGGAGAGATAGTGAAAGACATAGAGGGAGAGAGAGACAAATAGAGAGGGATGTAGCAAAACCTGCTACTACTGCTGTATTGGTCAATGAAAAACAAGCGGGCGTGCTACTAGGAGATTTAAGGAGATAATGATACAAAAAGGAATATAAGGGTTTTCGAAAAGTATCCCAAAAACGTACGGGCCAAGCAATACAATTACGTAGACGTCTGGACAGAATAAGATAGAGTTAAATACGTAGAGGTCAAGCAAACTCATCTAAGCGATAGATTAAGATGCCCAAGTACTTCAAAGGATTTAGGCCGAGGGACGGAAAGAGATGCAGAAGAGAGCCGGGTCATTGTTATAATTCAGAACATTAATTTACTACAATGTTTAAGTGGTCTAGCGAGGATTCTGGACAAGAGAGGAAGTGCAGTGCCAGGAATAGTGAAATGAATGTCATGTGACATAATGGGCTCCGATTGGCCAGCTATTACTTGTGCAATGCACGATTTGGTAAAAAACGGAAGCCGAGAGATTACGCCGAGTACCTAGTAAACAAGCGAATGGCAGACATTGTGTACCAGGGAGAGCAGTCTTTTTTGTAAAGAGAGAGAGAGAGAGAGAGAGAGAGACAGACAGAGAGACAGAGAAAGATAGGGAGAGACAGAGAGAGAGACAGACAAACAGAGACAGAAATCCAGAGAGAGACAGGCCTCTGAGTTTGTGTTGGAGGGAGAGCTAGACAAAACAAAAATAGAGACAATACCACAGAGAGGGTGGTATTTGCGAAAACAGAAAATAAAGAAATAGCGCCCATTTGGGAAGTTTGCAACTTTACCAAAGTATGTAGTTACAATATCTTGTTTTTAGGGTCGAACAAGGCAAACAATATCTACCATTATCTGAATTAAAATGGGACAGAGGTCGATATAATAGAGGTTGAAGGTGCAGAAGATATAGGTAGTTGTGCTGGAGGCCTTGTGGCGCAAGGTAGAACTGTGCATCTCGTTTGGAGAATGTGGATGAGATCAGAGAAAGAGAGAAAGATATAGAGAGAAGGGGGGAGGGAGAGAAAGAGGCCCGATGGAGGGGAAATGCCGTTCGTAGTGAGGGATCTCGGAAAATGGAACTTATTTCGTATTCATAGATTCAAGCATGATCTTCAGTCTGCCAGTTGAGGCAAGAGTTGGGGCATAACTGCTTAGCTTAACAAGAGAATGTATGGGGTAGAGAGAGAGAGAGAGAGAGCTAGATAGGGAGAGAGAGAGAAAGAGGGAGAGAGAAGTAGAGAGTGAGAGTGAGAGACTACCGAGATCCATTGACTTTACCAACTTGACTTAACCGGGAATCGGAACCTAGGCCTACAAATAATCTCTATTATAAGTTGAAGATGAACGTCGTCGAAGTGATGGCCGTTCGTTAGGCGGTATCTAAGCGACATACTGCTCCTTCATAAAACTCTTTATATGCCCAAAGCTTTAAAGCTGCTATTCACACTTTTGGAACTTCCAGTGGAAGTTTGTTAATATTTTCGAATGAATTTTAACATGCCAGTCCCCATGATAGTTACCACTCCAGTTGCCATGGCAAACGTGTTATTGAAGTTGAAAGGGGCGAAAAGTACCATCCAGCTAAGCCGGGCGGGTTATCAAAAAGGTTTTACTTGAGGCGCACCCAATGGGTGCGCTAGTGTGTACAGAGTTTCAAGTTCGAAAATACAGAAATTCATTAATGAACCTACATTTCTGTGCCAATGTAGGTGTTCTCTATTCTATGTTTTTTTCGTTTTTCAGGCACCTCCTTTGCACATTACGCCGGATATGTGGTACTGGGTACAGTAAAGGGAATTGGAAACCTATTGCAAACTTGCTAAGCAGTAACACGATTTTGTCACACCCTGCAGGTTACGTTTCTTGTTGCTTGCCTGGAGGTCGCATGACGCTTGTTGTTTCCAATCAGTATCAGTATTAGCAAGCTTCCATAGGCAAGGTTTCGATTTACTAATGTCTCAAGTAATGGGCTGTTAACGAATTACCGGTTAAATGTTAATTTATGCAGTAATTAACGAAAAATCGAAAATTTAAAAAAATCGAAAAAATTAAATTTTTTTAAATTTAACAGTTTTTCATACCAGAATGAACATGAATGATTAAATCATAACCCAGTTAGATTTTGATTTCATCTCTACTGTGCAAATCTCTCATTTTCAGAAAAAAATATACTTTTTTGATAATTTCATTCACTAAACTTTTTTCATTTTCAATGAAATTTCAGATTGCCATTGATAAATGTTAACACTATGTCACTATGGAGTGGCTGCAATTTTGCGATCCAAATCGACTTGGAACAAGGGGAAACCTTCAATTAATTGGAAAAACTGGAATTTAGGTTCATGAACTTGAAACTCAGTACACATATTTGGCATAAGCTCAAGAACACTGTGTCAAAATTTCAGGACCATTGAAATTAAGGTGCCGGAGAAATCCAAGATTTAAGACCCTCCCTTTTTATTGGCCCAGTACGCGGTAGAACATAAAAGTGGAGATCAAACAATTCAGTATGCAGCATCCTCCAGAGTCCTCCCACTGGGGTACCACATACACTATTATACAGCACCGGTGCGAACTCCAGTAACGTCACACATACTGTCGCACATACTGTCGCCTCTTACTGAACACAACTTTTAAAACAAGCTCAAATCTTTTTCTCAATAATAGACGGCGGTTGGAATTTCAGTACAGTACTGCTGTATAATGCGGTTCCCCGTTGGTTCGAAAAGGTGTGATCACGACATGTTTGAATACTATTTTTAATTTTACCACCTCCACCGCCACGCTCAATTGTAGTTCAAAGTCAATGAGGTGTGAAAAATTCGCATTTACTCAATGCGAATTACACACCTCAATGATTGAGGGGAACAAAAGATCACGTAAAACATAACGTCACCTTCAAGTAGAAGGGTATATCTTGAGATATACCCTTTCTAAATGTTCACGTTTTTTGGAGTCCTTGTACCATGGGTCAACTATCCCCAAAATATGGGAGTGATCTGAGAAAGTTTTTAAAATTTTTGATTTACAGAAAGGGTATAAGTTGACTTATACCCTTTTAACTTATTTTTGAATGCCCATGGATCTGCAAAAAATGTCACTTTAAAAGGGTATAAGTTGAGATATACCCCTGAATATACGAATTAAAACTTAAAAATTAAGTTAAAAGGGTATATCTGAATCGATGTACAAGTTAAGTTAAAAGGGTATAAGTCGAGATATACCCCTGATTGCACTTGAGACATTAAGTTAAAAGGGTATATCTGAATCTTTGATCCTCAATTATTAGCTGAATATTTGAATATACTAGATACTTTATACCTCATCACCTAACACATCCAGATCACTAACAAAAATGACAGGAAAATACTTTCTAAACTCCTTCTTGTTGGCACAAAACGGTTTTTGTTGATTATCTCAAAACTATGTTTTTAGAGATATACCCTTTCTACTTGAAGCAGTTGAAAAGTTTAGAATATACAATTTAAATTTTGATTTAGTTTCTGGTAAATTGTAGGGCTGCCCTATATAAATCCCTCGGGTTGCGGACTTCAGATCTAAAAAAGGCAGACGCTACATCCTAGGCGTTAGACCTAGCGTCCGTCTCCCAAAACCCTTCCCCCATTGTATAAGGCAGGTCCCCAAATATCCCTCTTCCCCATATTATAAGGCAGGTCCTCTTCCCCATTATAGATCTAGCGTCCGTCTGATCCCAACTCCCTCCTCTTCCCTCTTCTTATAAGGCAGGGCAGAGTTTACGTGTGTGACTAGAGGATCACCAACGCCCCAAACTACAATTGTCGCCCGTCATGATGTATCTAGGTATGTTACATATAATTGTATATATTTTATTGTGATTACAAATACAAGTCTGGCAGTCCAAATCTGTCAGCTCTCACCATAGAATTTAATTAGACTGCGTATAGCATGGCAACAAGGTATTATAACATCCCTTATTACACCATGTCAAATGTTACAGGAAGAGACCTGATCTTCCAATGTTGTCCGTGGAGGAGGAGGATCTCCCGAGAGAACAGCAAGTCCCGTCATTTGTTAACGTCACAAATATAATCAGGTACCATAGGGGGAAAACAGTCGCACTGAACTGAACTCCAGTACGATGGCTGTTTACTGAAGGAAAACTGATCGGATATTTTCAGTGAACAGCCGTACTGTACTCGAAACTCGAGTGTTATCCAAATCTTACCAGCACAATGCACAAGCACGTTCTCTCTCTCTCTCTCTCTCTCTCTCTCTATCTCTCTCTCTTTCTCTTTCTCTCTATATCTTTCTCTCTATCTCTCTGACTCTCTTCCTCCGGCCCTTATTATCTCAGTATCTGTCACTCTCGCGCTTGCAACATTTTTATCAATCACTTGTTAAAACTTCAGTAAACAGTCGAGAACTCCAGTACACCAGATCATTCAGTTCTCAAATTTGTGAACTGAGAGAACTCGTCCAGCGCGCGGTGGTTACGAGTGCAGTTTAGTAAACAGCCGTACTTGTGCGCAAACTCCAGTGTATTTCTCAGTAAACAGCCGTCGAACTCGAGTTCAGTTCAGTGCGACTGTTTTCCCCCATAGGAGGGATCGGAGGGAGGGGCAGAAAAAAGCTGATATTACGAATAATATTATAAAATAGGATGCCCATTATACATAATAGGAAACTCAATCTATAATGAATAATGCTCATTTTCATGCTACAGCTGCTCAAGTCACTTTAAATTGAATATTGTCCGTGGTACTGAGTTAGTAGGATAATGGCCCTCAATCCTCATGCCTCATGTACAGGAGCAATCGAGCTTGCATAACAGCTGTCGTATATGTTGAAATTCTCTCAGTTTGTCTTCAGAACAGTATTGTAAATTACAGCTGCAACTACTGCGCCAAACAGCGGGCCAAAAACAGATGCCTGAAGTATGCAGGTGACATGATTATATTTAGCACCATTTTAACCCAGCTGGAATTTGGCAAACGCTGCGCTGCTGGCCCCCGCGGGATAAGGCAACGCTTTTCAAAGCTTATACTTACTCCAACACTGTTTAGTTTCTGAAGGGTAATAACATTGAAGGCCAGACCCCTTGCTGGGTTTATGCAGCACATCGGGTTAGCTATCTGAAATATGTTTATGTATCGGTTAACTGCAATACTGTGATACGTTTGGTAATTGACTCTGATTTCTAATATGGTTTTTTAACTGTCAAGTGTAATGACTCATGAAGGTGTGTGGTTGGAGCTGTTTGAATCTGTTGAACAATTCTCCATGACTTACCATACAAGTAATTGAAATAACGATACATTTCAAGTAGTTTAGGTCCTGGTTCGGTTCAATAAAAGTAGCATACACTGCCAGGATTAACAGCATGGTACCGAACACTTCATTGAAAAACACTTGAGGGTAAGTATACTGGACAAGGTCATAACTCACAATACCAGTGGTGGAACTTGGACGGTCCTTGTAGTTACATAACACGAATATCAAACCTGTATATAACATTTCCATTATTATACTGGATAAAGAGATCTGAGCAAGAATTAATTAGGGAAGAAAATCGAAAAATACTGGGTTTGACTGGCCACCGGGAATTGAAACAGAGACCTCCAGAGGGACATGAGCTCGGAGCTATACCACTCCCTATTATAGGGGTTTTATAGGGATATTCAACTTAACATACCTGCACCAGCAATACCCCCAATAAACTGGGCAGACCAATACAGGAAGAGTCGCAGAACACTAATCCGCTTATCCAGGAAGAGACCCAGGGAAACGGCGGGGTTGATATGGCCCCCACTGACGGGTAGACCCACATAAACTAGTGCTCCGACCGCTGCAAGCACGAAATTGTGTTACTGTGATACTATGGTTACCGTGGAAACAAATTGGGTAACCATGGTAACAGATGCAATTATACCTAGGCTGGCACCGATACCCATATTGGGGGAATAAAGGATGCGGTTTTCAGGTTCGAGTTTCCCCAATATCCTCGGATTAGCAAGACCTATTCCGATTCCAATTAGAAGTAGTGTACCGAGAAACTCAGCAAGCACTGCCCTACCAAGCAACCTGAAATGGAGTGTAGTTAGGGGGATGGGAAGTATGTAGTTATGGGGGGGAGGCCGATTTCTGGCTTGAACGCGAAAACCAATATGTAAAATTATAGCTCTGATTTCTTCACTAATGTGTTCGTTGTGTATGCTATGATCAACATGTCCAAAGGTTCGGTGTATAATAATACCTGGGTATATCCTCATCCCTGTCAATTAACTTCCACACCGCTGCTGCAGTCCTCCTCCCATTAGTTGCCTGGTGGTCTCCACCCTCTGACGTTGTTTGGGATCCCGAATCCCCAGGTTGAAGTGCAACCCGTACCTCTGCCAATTCAGTGAGGTCATCTGCAGTTACCATGGTTACAGTGTTTACAATAACTCCCTGATTATCGGTGCTAGGATCAGCAGACCTCTCTACAATAACTCCCTGATCAGTTATAGACCTCTCGGCCATGATGTACAAAGGTCAACAAAACAAAAGCGGTTACTAGTTAGGTATTTATCAATGAGTTTCAAAGAGTAGGCCCAGGGTATAATACAACTTACCATAATTACAAAATCATAATTAGACAAGTTAGATATCACAATCTATAGGGTAATATCCAAAGAATCTGTTCATGGCGGCGCCATACCACATTTGACAATTCGCTCAGATGGATTCGCGGCGCCAGACAGAAGAATTTCGATTGTCCCTATTGTTATATAGGATACTCAAGCCGGACAACCTTTCGTATATTCTCGCTGACATTCTTGATACTTATAACGTTCTTAATAATTCTTAGACTTCCTATAAATTCTGTAATAAATAGTGATATTCAGAGAGAAGAACAAACAATGTTTAAAATAATATGCTGGAATGAGCCGAAATAATACGTCTCAACGGTCATCCCTATCTCAGTACCTTTTCAGCATAAGAATCAAATCCCGAAGTAGATTAATAGATAACTAGAGTTAAAGAGTTATAATCTACAAGGAGACTCAAGCCGGACAACGAAAGCATATAAGAGCGACTGTAAGAACTATGAATATTGCAAGAATTATTATCTTAGACTTCCTATAAATTCTGTAATAAATAGTGATATTCAGAGTGAAGAACAAACAATGTTTAAACTTAAAAATAATATGCTGGAATGAGCCGAAATAATACGTCTCCACGCGTCATCCCTTGCCATGCTACACAGTCTGTCTGTTCGGCACTAAGCGCCTCCTTCGGGCTCGCGTAAGCTCACACCGGGCCTTCGGCCCGGTTAGTTAGGGGACATTAGCTTACAACTAGGGAAACATTTGTAACAAGCTAATTCCTTCACCAATTGGTCCCAATGGGTCCCAAGAATCACCAAAAAAAAATCACAAAAAATCAGCGATGGCTAAGTTGGGTTTTTGGACCACACCCTTTTTCCTGTATTTTCAGTGACATGGTCTAAAACATAAATTCTCTTAGAATAGGAGTAGAGAAGAAAATAAGGGGTCTAGAGTGTGTAGCGTCCTTGCATTAGTTGGGGTAAACACCCATGAAAAGTCTCTATCTCATTTGGTTAAATAGATAATTGGATAATTAGATATGCGCATAGCCGATTTTGGCCATATGGCTATAGCCACTTAGGAATGGTTTAGAGACTTTTACTGGTGCCATTTTGTAGGCAATGGCCAAATTGTGGGGGGTCGACGTCGGACTTCTAGTCTAAGCTCTATCTCAAACCGTTTAGCCGTTATTTGGCTTTAAAGGTGTTCAAAATCGGGCGTTTTACAGTTTTTTGCTCATTTTGAGCACCTTTAAAGCCAAATAACGGCTAAACGGTTGGAGATAGAGCTTAAAAGTCCGACGTCGGTCGTCGACCCCCCATAACTTGGCCATTGCCTACAAAATGGCACCCGTGAAATGTCTCTAAACCATT
>AVPN01000135.1:60328-72523 GCA_000695325.1 Pleurobrachia bachei | reverse complement strand
GACAGATTAAGGAGAGGAACAACGCTATATCTCTCGACCATCACTTTTGTACTTATGCCGACTGCAGCGGTGAGTCTATTGATCTGCTGTTTTGGGATTGTTTTATCTGACAACTCTGTCTCATGATCGCACGGGAACTCAAAGACTTTAGGGACAACCACCATCGTCTTCAGATATGGTACGGGGAGACCATAGCTAACTAGTCGGCCCCTTTTCTCTCTCTCTTCTCTCTCTCTCTCTCTCTCTCTCTCTCTCTCTCGCTCTCTCTCTCTTTCTCACCTGATCGTGGCAGGTACGGAGCGGGGGGAGGTATGTTACTGCTCGGCACCGAATGCTGCGTCGTTATGATGGTCTGCCCGTTAACAGGGTTATACATCATTCTGGGGCCCATCATCCCGGGTGGTGGAGGTGGGGGAGTTGCCCCAGGCTTGAACATGCCCGAGGGAGGCCCTCCTCCTCCTCGGTGGTACATCTGTTGTGCTGCCGCCACTTGGATGTTAGGGGGGCCCTCGCCTGAAATTGGGGATTTGTTAGGAATAGGAAACACTGGGGCAGAATTAATATTATATGTGGGAAATGGGCCACTAGAAACTTCTGATCTCTTGTCACGTGGGAAGGAGTGTGGGGAGGCCTGTCAGATAGAAATTCAGTTTGCGATCATTTTCCAAGAATTTAGATTTTCTCCCAAATGGGTAGTCCTAAATTATTTAGTAGATGTGGTGTGAAAAAGGGGGGAAGGCTGTAAAAGTGAGTGGTTTCAGTGAAACTTGTAAAATTTTCACAAATTTGCAACAACCTCGGCGTGGCAACAAACCCACGACATTGTATTACTTTGCACGTTGCATCACCTTGCATAACTTTCGTAGAAATTAAACGCGTGATGACTACATCGTCCTAGGACCACGCCCGCTGCATTGTCCCACCCACCCGGCCCCTTGCAGACTCACCAGATGGCCCGAATATATTGTACGTATCAAGGGCACGGTATTCAATGCTGGTCGCGTGCACATATATAATATATTAATAGAAGAGGTTGCTGGTATATATAATGATCATAGTTTCCAGTGCAATTGAAGTCGTCTCATATAATAATGTCCCCTGATCCGAACCGGACCGAAGTCCGGTGCGGCCAGTGCTACGTGGAAATCGAGCATCGGCCAGTGATGTTTCAGTCAGTGCCTGACAATATTGAAGCTGCTAGTGGTTGAATTTAGATTTATATTTATAATTTTCATCACTAGATTGTAGAGGTAAAGCCATAATCCAGTATAACCATGATATGATAACGTTAGAGTTTGTCCTTTGCAGCGGATTTAGTTGTTTAGTTGTGGTGCTATCCAGTGAGGGTGGCAAAAAATCAGCAATTTAATTGTCTTGTTCAAAGCAGGGTCGAACAAGGCATCAATAAATCAGTCCGCCACCCTGTCCGCGAGGGCACTGATATATTGATATGTTCTAACGCCCAGGAGTCCTCTGGACGCAGCAATCACAAACGAACAGCAGGAGTGTGGTGAGGTTCGGCAGAAAAATGGTTATTTATCTTTGATCTTATACAGTATTTTGTATCATAGTTGACTGAACCGCCCTCATAAAACACCTGCCACATTGGACAACTATTATAAATTGCCGATTTTCTTGCCACCCTCTCATGATAAATGATAATATCGTTGATATAGCAAGAGTCCACCCTGTAGTGCTTTCATCATAATAACAGTTTATAATAGTTGGCCTGACAAATATAGAGGTCACAAGTGCAGTATCAGAACAGCAAATATGATCTAGATCTTCTGAAATACCGTGGTAACTTAATTTAGGGTCGAGGTCGTATACAAAGTTAGGGTTTGCATTAACCCTTCTTGGCCCCTTCTTTTTACAAAAATATGGGCTGGGGTCGAGCGTGTACAGTTTATACTCTGGAAAAGACAGGATCTAGATCTACGGAGCGGTTAATAACATAACCTCTTTTTAAACTTCTAGTTGTTCCAACATCTATATGACTCGTGATCACTTGATCTCTGTGTGTGACATGTGACCCAACTTGGTAGATCTATAGTTTGGTCCCGTTTTGTTAAGTTATGGTACAATGATTACCTAGTGAGTGCATGGGGAAGGCGTTATATAATATATTAATAGAAGAGGTTGCTGGTATATATAATGATCATAGTTTCCAGTGCAATTGAAGTCGTCTCATATAATAATGTCCCCTGATCCGAACCGGACCGAAGTCCGGTGCGGCCAGTGCTACGTGGAAATCGAGCATCGGCCAGTGATGTTTCAGTCAGTGCCTGACAATATTGAAGCTGCTAGTGGTTGAATTTAGATTTATATTTATAATTTTCATCACTAGATTGTAGAGGTAAAGCCATAATCCAGTATAACCATGATATGATAACGTTAGAGTTTGTCCTTTGCAGCGGATTTAGTTGTTTAGTTGTGGTGCTATCCAGTGAGGGTGGCAAAAAATCAGCAATTTAATTGTCTTGTTCAAAGCAGGGTCGAACAAGGCATCAATAAATCAGTCCGCCACCCTGTCCGCGAGGGCACTGATATATTGATATGTTCTAACGCCCAGGAGTCCTCTGGACGCAGCAATCACAAACGAACAGCAGGAGTGTGGTGAGGTTCGGCAGAAAAATGGTTATTTATCTTTGATCTTATACAGTATTTTGTATCATAGTTGACTGAACCGCCCTCATAAAACACCTGCCACATTGGACAACTATTATAAATTGCCGATTTTCTTGCCACCCTCTCATGATAAATGATAATATCGTTGATATAGCAAGAGTCCACCCTGTAGTGCTTTCATCATAATAACAGTTTATAATTGTTGGCCTGACAAATATAGAGGTCACGAGTGCAGTATCAGAACAGCAAATATGATCTAGATCTTCTGAAATACCGTGGTAACTTAATTTAGGGTCGAGGTCGTATACAAAGTTAGGGTTTGCATTAACCCTTCTTGGCCCCTTCTTTTTACAAAAATATGGGCTGGGGTCGAGCGTGTACAGTTTATACTCTGGAAAAGACAGGATCTAGATCTACGGAGCGGTTAATAACATAACCTCTTTTTAAACTTCTAGTTGTTCCAACATCTATATGACTCGTGATCACTTGATCTCTGTGTGTGACATGTGACCCAACTTGGTAGATCTATAGTTTGGTCCCGTTTTGTTAAGTTATGGTACAATGATTACCTAGTGAGTGCATGGGGAAGGCGTTGGGTACCACTCCTCGCATCCTCTGTTGTGACATGCTGTTGTTCTGCTGTTGAGCACTCGTAATCCTGAAATGAAAGGGGGACGTTGATCGTATGCCACTTTAGAAATCATACGAAAACGATAACTTTGGGTTTTAGAATAAAAACATCAATTTTTTATCGAGATAAAGAAGAAAAAAATCCGTGGCAAAAGAGCGAATCATACTCAAAATATTAGTATTAAAACAGTGCTCATTGACAACTGAAAGCAGGAGTATGAGTCACCTACAGTCCTTGTGATCCGGTTTCAGAGGGAATAGAAGGGGTAGAACTAGAAGTTTCCTAAGTTCTGTAGAACCGTGGCTTTCTCTCTCTATCGAAAGAGATAGATATCTCTCTTCATTTCACTAGTTTAAACTAGCAAGACTTTTTCTGTGTGTCTGTGCTTTTTACGATTATTTTGTCCCTTTTTGTCACATATCTTTGTGCGTAACCAGCCAAAATTATGATATCTTTGCTTGTCATGTGTTTTCTCACAGGATATACCCCATAACCTCCTGAACACGGCTTGTGCAAGTGCTCCGTATTGGTTGGCTGAGAATGATACCCTGATTCTGTTTTACAAGCATTTGTCCCGATCATCTTTAATGATTGATCCTCCCCCTCTCTCTCTTTGTCCCCTCCCTCGATCTCTCTCTTTGTCCCCTCTATCTCTCCATCTCACTTGCTTCTTTTGTACCGTCTGCGTTATGCCCCTATCGCGTTATTCCTGTGCAGCACCCGATGTGCACCCGCCCCCATATATTAGTCATGCGTCCTGACGGAGTTAAGCTGTAGTACTGAGCTGCAATAGCAGTAGAGTAACAAGTTGCAATAGCAGTTGAGCGAGAATTTCCTAGCTAAGCTTTATCGGGTTGACAAGCTCTCTAGTTCTGTGAGGGGGGATGTGGCCGATGGAATATATATTTGAGGTGGTAGTTCTAATCTTCGATGTGGCAACTTTCGAGTGGCGACTCTCATGTGGCGAGTTTCTCGAGTTTCTCGCCACATGGAAACTTCCAGTAAAATTTCAAATAGCTCTCTTTTTGTTAAAAACCCGCATTCAACGATTGAGCTCTTTTCATTAGTTGCCTTTAATCTTTCGATACTTTAGCATTTAGCGTGGATTTAAGTATGAGTGGAAAGCAAAAAAATGGCCAAGATTTCGTATCGTATGCAGTCAAGATTGGATATTCAAAAGATCTTGCTGAGGTAAATGATAGTAATATCCTTTAGTATAGGTTTACTTTATTAATCTTGTTGAGCTACATTTCGCTTTTCAGATTTTCATCTAATCGATTTATTTCTTGACAGACGGCGGTTCGACGACTGGGTCACAATGCCTCTACGAATAGTCTCCTCCACTGCGTGCAAGTGCTGTTTATGGAGCGAAAAAAGAGGATAGATGATTATCACAATAGGAAAGCAAGGGGTAAATGAGCTGATATATCGTGCTGCGTATCTAGAACAATACTAGAAATACTGTCAATTGCATGGCATCATTCTGAGAGTTTTTACATGCTGGAGCGAGAGACAATCTATGCTGTCAGATTCAAACTATAGCTCCGTTCTCAAATATCGCTGCAAAAATTAAACCCTGACAATTATTTTTTAAATTGTGCTATGAATGTGACACGCTTATGAATGTGATTTTCTAGAATTTTGAGTTGAAAAAAAGGTTTTTTTACACCAAAAACCTCACAGTAGCGACGAAGCAACGAAATGCCTGCAGTAGCTTAACAATGCGCAGCTAAGATGCAGGATATGTCACAAGCGGGGAGGAATTAGATACAGACCTTCCCACCATTCTGAGATTTCAGAATTTTCAGGGATGAAATTCCTAAGCATTCTCTCCACGCACCTTTGTTGGTTATTCTTTTTTGAGAAACATATATTTGAGAATTACATATATACATGTTAGCTGGGCCTTGTTAGGTCTTGAACAGCTATCTAGATAGCAATAGCTAGCTAGTTTAGTTGGATAGATAGTGATAGTGAGTGGCAATATAAATCACACCATTGGTGCAATTCACTCGAAATTTCTTAGAATCTTTTACAGTAAAATATTCTTGTTGTAAACTGGATTACGAGTGAATTTTAGTAATGGTCGGGGACTAGATGAACTCACTACTATTATCTACCCGTGTAACTACACCGGATTAACTGGTGTGTACAGTCGGACCCCGATTTACCGGAACCCCGAATTACCGGGAGGATAAACTTCCAATAGGAAATAAATGGTGTTTGACCTCGATATACCGGGTGCCCTGTTTACCGGGCAAAACCCTTTCCCCCGAGCATCCTGGTAAATCGGGGTCCGACTGTATTGTGTCGATCTCTGTTATATTAGCTGGTTTGGTGCCCGAATGTGCCTCTAGAAACGGTCGAGCCCTCGAATTAACAAAATAGCAAAACACAATGATTGATTCAGGGGTTCGACTGTATATATGTAATATATACACACCGTGTATGAATGTATTTTACTTGTGTTATACACACCATGCATTAACTCCGCGACTTGATAAGTTGCTTTTATGTAAGTTTGTATGTGTGTGTGAGAGAGGCAGATAGAGTGAGAAAGAGAGTGAGAAATAGAGTGAGAAAGAGAGTGAGCGTGATAAAGACTGTGTGAGTACTGAGTACAGAAAGTGAGAAAGAGTGCAGGAAGAGTGAGTGAGTGAGAGAGTGAGTGAGAGAGTGTGTGTGAGAGAGTATATGTTTCGCCTTAGCGCTTGAAGCGCATTCCCTATAAGGTCCAAGCAAGGATGCTGGAGGGAGAGACAATCTATGCTGTCAGATTCAAACTATAGCTCCGTTCTCAAATATCGCTGCAAAAATTAAACCCTGACAATTATTTTTTAAATTGTGCTATGAATGTGACACGCTTATGAATGTGATTTTCTAGAATTTTGAGTTGAAAAAAAGGTTTTTTTACACCAAAAACCTCACAGTAGCGACGAAGCAACGAAATGCCTGCAGTAGCTTAACAATGCGCAGCTAAGATGCAGGATATGTCACAAGCGGGGAGGAATTAGATACAGACCTTCCCACCATTCTGAGATTTCAGAATTTTCAGGGATGAAATTCCTAAGCATTCTCTCCACGCATCTTTGTTGGTTATTCTTTTTTGAGAAACATATATTTGAGAATTACATAAATACATGTTAGCTGGGCCTTGTTAGGTCTTGAACAGCTATCTAGATAGCAATAGCTAGCTAGTTTAGTTGGATAGATAGTGATAGTGAGTGGCAATATAAATCACACCATTGGTGCAATTCACTCGAAATTTCTTAGAATCTTTTACAGTAAAATATTCTTGTTGTAAACTGGATTACGAGTGAATTTTAGTAATGGTCGGGGACTAGATGAACTCACTACTATTATCTACCCGTGTAACTACACCGGATTAACTGGTGTGTACAGTCGGACCCCGATTTACCGGAACCCCGAATTACCGGGAGGATAAACTTCCAATAGGAAATAAATGGTGTTTGACCTCGATATACCGGGTGCCCTGTTTACCGGGCAAAACCCTTTCCCCCGAGCATCCTGGTAAATCGGGGTCCGACTGTATTGTGTCGATCTCTGTTATATTAGCTGGTTTGGTGCCCGAATGTGCCTCTAGAAACGGTCGAGCCCTCGAATTAACAAAATAGCAAAACACAATGATTGATTCAGGGGTTCGACTGTATATGTAATATATACACACCGTGTATGACTGTATTTTACTTGTGTTATACACACCATGCATTAACTCCGCGACTTGATAAGTTGCTTTTATGTAAGTTTGTATGTGTGTGTGAGAGAGGCAGATAGAGTGAGAAAGAGAGTGAGAAATAGAGTGAGAAAGAGAGTGAGCGTGATAAAGACTGTGTGAGTACTGAGTACAGAAAGTGAGAAAGAGTGCAGGAAGAGTGAGTGAGTGAGAGAGTGAGTGAGAGAGTGTGTGTGAGAGAGTATATGTTTCGCCTTAGCGCTTGAAGCGCATTCCCTATAAGGTCCAAGCAAGGGACGGTTTGTGCTGTTTTAGAACTCGTTCTATGTATATATAATACACAGTGGACATGTTCAAGTTTGTTGAAAGAACCCCTTCGTAGGGTGCGCTTACTGCCGGCAAGGGAGGGGGTAACCTTATTACCGAGTGTGTTAGCTGCGTTAGTTTTACCGTTTTAGTTGGACTGTGTTAGAAGGTCTTGTAGATAGACGATAAATTTATTAGCGTGCCTGCAATTTATGAACCAGTGCAACTCCTAATATAATCTCCTATATGTACAAAACATATTTTAAGACTCTTAGTGAGTTAGATAACTTACGGTTGTTGTGTCATGGGAGCACCGGGAGAGTTGTACAAAGCAGCACCACCAGAGCTGTTGGGACTTATCATGCCCTGAAAAGAAATTAGCTACATTTTAAACATTTTATTTTCTGAAAATATAAAAGTTTAACATTTTCTGAGATGATATTTTATCGATCTACCAAACCCTCACGGGTCACACAAGTATTTTAGTATTACACTTTCTAGAGTCACACAAGTATTTTACTTTTTAGAATTACACTTTCTAGAAGATAGTTATTAGTTTGCCTAGCTAGACTCTGTTTACAAATGTAAAGAAGGGTTATAACATAAAAATTATCAGTATTATGACAGTACAGAGTGAATATGAATAGAAATCAGTCTTGCCCAATGCAGTTTTTGACAACAATTTTTGATCGTTTCGGTTTCGGAGTAAAAATTGTAAACTTATGTGTTTGATGTTCTGGTTAAATATCAAATTTATCTCAATTCATCAAGAATGTGTCGTTAAGTGTACCGTTGATACTGTTGTTCTCAGCTTTTCAAGGGCGGCAGGTAGGAGTGAGGATATTTTGGACAAGACAATAATAAACACCGTGCACCGTGATACATGTTACACTTTCTGAGTTCTAAGATGGTGGCCGGTGGGGTGCTATTACAGTTGTACAAGAGGTGTTCTTGTTTAAGGCGGGTTCGTGTTTGCCTAGCTAGACTGTAAGTAACCATACACACACATATTGAGCAAGCTCAATATTTAGCTGTACTCCGGCTGGATATAGGGCTGAGGTACCGGCAACATTATGAAAACAACATGGGCTCTTATCGTGAAGTGTAATGGAGTTTTGGTGCTGAACTATGTGTTTTCCCCTTGTGACCAGTGGGCCGGAGATAGTGCTAGGATATTGGTTTTCCTGAGGACAGACTCAGCGGCTGAGTCATCCTCTCTCAGTCTCTCCTTCAGGGCGGGGGAGAAATCTTCCCCTGAGACAGGTATAGTACAAGAGGGTTTCATGCAATTGAGGTTCAGGCCGTGCACCCAAAATTTGGAAAACTTAGCAAAGACTTCTGAGATAGAAACCTCAAACCAAGATATAATGAAAGTACTGCCCCTCTCGCAGCTACCCACTGCGAGATTAATTGTGCAGCGATGATACAGTGTTCAATTGTGATTAACAGCTTTTATGCTTTCGTAGAGGGGGTTGGAGCACCGGGAGTTAATGAGTAACCACACACGCACATATTGAGCAAGCTCAATATTTAGCTGTACTCCGGCTGGATATAGGGCTGAGGTACCGGCAAGATATAGTAGGATCGCTATTGCCCACATGTCATGTTCATTCGGATATACGAGATTAAAAGGTTGGGGGGTCACAGGGACCATCTAAGCTTCGCTCCCCGTTAACATTGCCTGTAACCGGGGGTCCACTTAGCTCTCATACGCACTTGGCCATTACTCCCAACACACTAATAGTGGTTTTCAGAACCTCTTATACTGGTAATTCCGGATAGAAACAATCCTTGTGTTTTACTAGCGATCACTCCGTATATCTTGCACTGACCCGTAATACCAAGATGGAGCTTAAAGTAGTGGCTGCCTACCCACAGTGTCGGCCGTAGTGGAGAAATCCCAGAGAGCAAATTGACACACTCAATGTGTGGTAGTACCGGGTCAGTGCAAGATATACGGAGTGATCGCTAGTAAAACACAAGGATTGTTTCTATCCGGAATTACCAGTATAAGAGGTTCTGAAAACCACTATTAGTGTGTTGGGCGTAATGGCCAAGTGCGTATGAGAGCTAAGTGGACCCCCGGTTACAGGCAATGTTAACGGGGAGCGAAGCTTAGATGGTCCCTGTGACCCCCCAACCTTTTAATCTCGTATATCCGAATGAACATGACATGTGGGCAATAGCGATCCTACTATATCTTGCCGGTACCTCAGCCCTATATCCAGCCGGAGTACAGCTAAATATTGAGCTTGCTCAATATGTGTGTGTATGGTTACTTATTAACTCCCGGTGCTCCAACCCCCTCTACTAAATAGCTAGACTGTGTTTACAAATGTAAAGGAGGGTTAGAACATCCCCCGTTCGTGTATATAACTATTGTTGTTTTGTAAAAACCCTATGAGACAGGGTTGCTGTAGTATTCGACAAATTGCAAGACCCCATTTTCTTTGCGAAACGGCACAGTCAAAGCCCCAGGTTCACAAATTAGATGAAAAGAACTTTACCGCCCATCGTCTGATTATTGGGACGCAAACGTAAGTTGATGTTTCATAAGGCTAATATACAACTAGTTTAACACAGGGATACTGACCGGGGATTTGAGCCCAAGTCAAAAGACCTTCTGCATGCGAGGCGAGCAGCTAACCACGTGATATAATTTAGCTCCGATGAAGCGTTATGAAAATTGAAACAACAGTTTTTTTCACGGCGCTGGAAAAAGTTAAAATATACAGTTGTTTTTAAATTACATTACATTACAATAAAATCTCATATAAAATGTCATATCTCAAATATCGTTAAAATCAGGGATTCGCATGGCATATGCCAGCGCTTCCTGCCATTCCTGCTCTATCGCGAGAGCTCGAAACTCGGCGTAGGTCATTTCTCGTGGGGGCAGGGGAGGAAAGATACTTCGACCAGTGGAAACAGTCCTCGGTTCTTCCTCCGTATTCCTTGCTTCATTCAGGTTCTCTTCAATATGTATCTCTCTCTCACTTTCCTCCTCGGAAACGTCTCCTTCCTCTTCAGACTCTTCACTGTCTGAAATCACCAGGATTTCCCCTTCCTCGTATTCATCCGAATCTTCTTCTTCTTCCTCAATAATGAGGTCCATGGAGCCCATCATTATGTCTCTGCTGTTGCACAGAGTGGAGGAAGTGGATAGGGATAGTATGCTCTGGCCTCGGGACATTCCTCTAACAATCTCTCCTTCTTCGTATTCTTCCATGTCAACATCTTCGACATCTGATTCGGACAGCTCAACTTCATCTTCTCCTTCGTATCCTTCCACGTCGACTTCATCTTCTCCTTCGGTCATGTCGACTTCCTCATTCATGGTCAATTCTTCTTTGACCTCTACTGTTTCTTCTTCCAAGGTAGTCTCCTCAGTAATATCCTTGGGTAGTTCAATTTCTGTTTGGTCCTGGGGCTCATCCTTATCCTGTCTGCGGTAGGCCCAGTAAATGGCTAGGACAGCTGCCCCAGCCGTGCATGTTGCAAGCAATAACTTCGAGTTAAACGATTGATTAAACAGATGCACGTGCAGATTTGTGGGCTTGTTCCCGTAGTGAAACTTCTTGCACGTGCGACCGGCTCTGGTTACTATGGGAAATGGAACCCCTCACATAGTTTGCAATACAACTGGATACACTCACATCTCATCACCAACAATATCATTGACATGTTCCACGTCTGTCAGCTCTCGCACCGGGCCGAAGGCCCGGTCCGAGCCTGTCCGAGCGCTTACGAGCGGCGAATGGACAGACTGCGCAGCAAGGCAACAATATCACGGTACCAATCATCCATCAAAATGCTGTAAGTTCATCTGTCCGTGTTGTTTGTTGAGTGTTGTTTATAAAAACAAATTTATCAAGCACTATACTAAAACGCTCACTCAACAAGTCGCAGTATTAATATTATAAGCAGTACACAAACATTCCGCTCAACAACACTCGCTATAAAAAATTTTTAACCGCTACAAAATTGGCCCGCAAACTCGATCTGCTAATCAAATCTACTCGCTCATAAAACTTTCTTATTTCTCGTTTCAAGATGATCACAATCCATTCACTGATTCAATGTTTTCTATTTCATTCCATATCCGTTTAAATTTATTCATAATTTGTTAATGTCTTTATATCACCATTCATTGTGTATCTTATCATTGATTACCCCTAGAAATTTTATTGGTATTTTCCAATGTTGCTGAGTTACTGAGAAGTTTTTAGTTATATGATCTAGAAGTATGATTCCATATTCTTTTACCGACGACAGACAGAAGACGATCTGGTGGTGATTCCAAAAGGATGATCCGGCACTATGCTGTCTCGCCTGTTCGGCGAGACTTGGCTGTGTGACTGCACTGTTTACAGTCCCAGATGAGTGGTCCAAACCAAACCAAACCATTAACAATTTGCAGTAGTACCGAAAGTGAATGAAAGGGAGGGAACGCACACGAACGATAGAAAGCCGCGCGAGGTGATCTAAGAGTACTGCACAGCGCGTTCCGTCATTTTATCAAAACACTACACAATAAACTCCTCTTCTCTTCTCCGTTTGACTGCCATGGCCCCAGAACACAGAAGCCCACATCCAAGCGGGCCTATTCAGTTAGTTGTGAAATAATCTATATTATAAAGTACAAATGAGTGGCGTGGTGATGGTGATGGAGTATCCTAGCTTGCAACACTAGCGTGCAACAATTTGCCTAGCAGTTTGCCCCATTTGCCCGTGCGAATCAAGGGTTGTTATGGCGGGTGGGCAAGGGTGTGAATACTGCACGTGCATGTTGTTGTTTGATTGTTGCGTGTTCCTGTGGTGTTTTGTGGTGTTTTGCCATCTACTACTGCTGCCCCAATGATTGCCAAAGCTTTACTACCTACGTACCCCCGATAATTACTCTACACAGCTACAATTCTACGGATCTTTATCACCT
>AVPN01000135.1:41742-58231 GCA_000695325.1 Pleurobrachia bachei | reverse complement strand
GAGAGAGAGAGAGAGAGAGAGAGAGAGAGCGAGTACTTACTGGCGGGGTAACCACGTTTCCGCATCATATCAAAAGCCTTGTCTTCCTGATAGTCAAATGTGTCGAACATTGGCCTGTAAACAGGTGTAAGTTAATGAGTAATAACCATCGATTAGCTAATTGATCTAGAAAGTTATAATTAGCTAATTGATCTAGAAAGTTATTATTACCCGTCTTCATCAGTAGGAGGTTTCTGGTCAAAGTGATCGCCCATTTCGGTTTCCTGTTTAATAGGGGGCATCGTCGGCCGGCCGTAATTAGCAGGAGATAACTTGAGAGTTTTCTGTTTCCTGAAAATGGGGAAGGAATAAAAAATATTATAGAGAGATACATTAACAATAGAGATAGAGAGAGAGAGAGAGAGAGAGAAAAAGAGAAAGGAGAGAGAGAGACAGAGAGACTCTCTCTCTCTCTCTCTCTCTCTCTCTCTGAGAAGGATAAAGAGACGGATAGAGAGAAGGGATGACACAACAATAGTTGTGGTTATTAACACAACAAAGCACCAACTTTGTGGTTTACCAAACCATCTCATTTTACAATTCATCCCAGTATGATCTGTTTTCTCACGGCCGTGGGTGTTGTGTGATCACCGCCCCCTCCTTCTCTCTATTGCTAACGAGATAATTACCCCACTTTATCCCCGATAAACGGATAATTGAGCTCCCCATGAAAAAATCTAGTATTGAGGACAAGATAGGGTGCTAGCTATATAGCGACGCCCGCTGTGATCATATCATCACTTCTATTCTCTAGTAGCTATGTTGGGTGTCCTTTTCCTAGTCTTGGCGGGAATTCGGACAGTCAGCAGCGACGAAGGTAGGTTCAAAGAAAATATTTTACTCGTTCTATTTGACATATTATTATACAAATGACACTGTACGTTGGAATTAGGGCTCCCTTGCCATACTATTTTGTTTGAACAGCTTGTAAATATTTCTCAGGTTGGATCAGTATAACACAGTGTGAGACCGGCTGTGACTCTAAATACGTCCCAATTGACTTCATCACATCGTATCTTGAGCTCAAGTACTCTCCAAGTACGATCAATTTCTTAGTTCTCTGGCTGAAGTTCGATACTCAGCTATCGTATACATTTCTACCGGGAACAGCTGGTGA
Organism: Pleurobrachia bachei; assembly: GCA_000695325.1. Taxonomy (NCBI): domain Eukaryota; kingdom Metazoa; phylum Ctenophora; class Tentaculata; order Cydippida; family Pleurobrachiidae; genus Pleurobrachia; species Pleurobrachia bachei. The sequence goes on along the minus strand of AVPN01000135.1, from coordinate 57,075 downwards.
TAAAATAATATGGCCGACTCAAGCGACGACTCCTGTTAGTGACAGTCTCATAACTGATTCGACAGTGTGGACGGTCAAGGTCAAGGAGGAGCGAGAGATCGTGATATCTTCTGGAGACTTCACTGCTTCGGTCAAACTCGAAAAATCAGAAAGTAAGTAGAACCGGAAAATTAAGAGTATTTCCTGAGTCAACAAACAAAACCCTCTCACATCCCTGACGAGGCCGCAAAGCACAACCAAATTCACTTCAAGAAAGTTAGTACTAAATTATGTTTCGTTTCAGTTATTGATAACAAAATATTCATTTTAGGTAACCCCAGTCGCCCAATCGCCTACGGATTCAGTGCCCCTAGTACTGGGGTCTACCGTCGCGTTATGGAGCAAATATATAGCGGTGAGGACTGTGTGCTGCTATATAACTGCAATCTGCACCTGCAGTGCGCATTGTTGCTACGTAGTGCAGCAATTAGGAATCTATGAACGCCTTACTTAGATATCAGTAATCAGAGAGGGACGTGTACAGGGCATACGCGCCCCTCTTAGACCTGTTTAGATGTTAGAGGATAGACAGAGGATGGCAGACACTCTCCTGAAGATGCAAGAGAGAGCCGCCCTACTGGTGACTGATACACGAGAGAGAATGGATCTAATGTTGACTGATAAATGTGGATGTATGCAGGTTGGTAGTTGTACCTACTTTGTCAAATTAGTTATTGCAGGTATGAGTTGTGTTTGATAACAGCTCTATACTTTTAGATCAAGTCATTCGGATACTGCCGAAGAAGGAGAAGGAGACAATCAACTGCTATTTGATATGTTTTCCCCGTGTATTCTTCTCAGCCATCAGCCATCATCCTAAGCCTCAGTCAGTGTATTGGCTCAAGTCTAAAACCAGAAGTTTAGGGATACCCAGGAAGAGTCCAGGAAGAGTTCATGATGAAACGAGCAGATCAAATTGGTTAGGTTCCCTGCAAGGGGATATATACGCTGCTACACAGCTGTTCTACACAGGGAGTGTTCTACACAAATAGTGCGATAATCATGTGAATGGGAGACAAAGACACCTCATTGAAAGACCTTGTAAAGGAGCATTATAGAGTCGAGTCTTTTAGCTAATTGTCACGGAATAATATTTGATGTTGTTTTTTCAAACTCGGGGAATGAGTGTTTAGTGTGAACGAGACTGTTGAAGGGAGAGAGAAAGATGAGTAAAGAATTTGTTGGTAGTTTTTTACAATTTACCAGAAACAAGATCCGAATTTATTTTACTTACAAAAGAATATCGAAGCACGCTGTGAGTTTTGCATCTGGACATTTGAAAAGATCATATTCCATTTCATCGTCACTGCCCGGTATCTCCCAACCCTCCCTTGACCATAGATCATCTGGCATCGCCATTCTTGCTATATAGGGTAAAGGTTCATGAGAGTTAAGTGAGACAGGGAGACACAAATAATGTCAATGGCCTGCTTAGACCCCTCTGATCTTCCCACCAGGGGACTTGCTAACTGACAATAAAATCGGAGAAGTTCTATGTCTCTTCGTAGATAGATCGGGGGATTCCGAGAAACAAATGCATGTGTCGATCAACGCACGTGGTCGCAAAGTTGAGCTTATTATACACCAAACATGTTTCTGTTGTATTTATGTTTCCGTTGTATTCATGAATAAAATAATGCATCAATTGTTTGTATGTGATGCTGCGTCCGGGGGATGAATGACCACTTTAACTTGTTACATTTAGATGGAGCATGTATAGGGAAGTCCCTTTACAGCTCGGAAGATCAATAAATCGCGGTAATGATTTCCTGATACCCTTCTGAAATCTGAGAAAGTAGCTCTTTTATACATATGATGTATCGTGTCACGTACAGAAGAGGACTACAAAGTCAGTTTAGGGTATTTTCTGAAACAACTAATTGCCATAAAACCTCCCTTTTGAAAGTTGATTGGCAATGGAAATATAAACTAAGGACTATGTCACATCTAAATGAGAAATCCTTTCTTATCCATCCTTCCATGCGAAACAGAGGGGCACATGGCGAAAATTGAGTTAGCTCCAAAAGGGTGGTGTCTTTTGCCATACTCCATAATATGACTGTAATGTTGTGCACGATTCGAGAGGGGCGAGCACAGTCTTTTGTGAGAGAACTGCTAAATTGTTTCATTCAGTCGTTTATGAAAAAGGAGGACGAGGTCAGAGAGCGAAAGATTGAAAGAATAAGAGAGAAATAAATGGATCGCAAACGGTCAGAAACTACTTTGCCGTGTTTGCGTCCTAACTACCGCGTCTGCAGCAGAGAGTCACAGAACATATAAATGGACCGCTGAAGAAATAATGGCGTTAGTTGCGAATATAACATTAACATGCTGTTGCCATTGCTCCTGGCTATGAATGCATCATCATCGGTCGTTTTTTTAGATCATAACTCCTGTTCTATCCCACGATCGATATATCGCTGCGACGCTTCGATATTATATCATCACTTCTATTCTCCTATCTAGTAGCTATGTTGGGCGTCCTATTCCTTGTCTTGGCAGGAATTCGGACAGTCAGCAGCGACGAAGGTAGGTTATAAATTATGTTACTCGTTGTATTTGACATTGTACGTTGCGTATCAGGCTCCCTTGGCAAAATATTTTGTTTGAACAGCTTGTAAATATTTCACAGGTTGGATCAGTATAACACAGTGTGATTCCGGCTGTGACTCTCAATACGTCCCAATTGACTTCATCACATCGTATCTTGAGTTCAAGTACTCTCCAACTACAATAGATTACTTTGTTTTCTGGCTCAAGTTCGATACTGATCAGCCAGAACCTATAATTCTACCGGGAACATTTGAAAGTTTCAAGAATATAATAACCTGGCCAAGAGAAGCGACGACTCCTGTTAGTGACAGTCTCATAACTGATTCGACGGTCTGGACGGTCAAGGCCAAGGAGGAGCGGGAGATCGTGATATCTTCTGGAGACTTCACTGCATCGGTCACACTTGGAACAGCAGATAGTAAGTACTAAACTACTAACTAAATTATGGTTCGTTTCAGTTGGTGCTGATAACAAAAGATCCGTTTTAGGTGACCCCAGTCGCCCAATCGCCTACGGATTCTATGCCCCTAGTACTGGTGTCTACCGTCGCGTTATGGAGCAAATCTATAGCGGTGAGGACTGTGTGTGGCTATAACTGCAATCTGCACCTGCAGAGCGCATTGTTGCTACGTAGTGCAGCAATTAGGAAACAATGAACACCTTACTTAGATATCAGTAATCAGAGAGGGACGTGTATAGGGCATACACGGTCCTCTCAGAACTGTTCAGTTGTTAGAGGATAGACGGAGGATGGCAGACACACTTCTGGAGTAACAAGAGAGATGAAGATGCAAGAGAGATATAGGACCTAAGGTTGACTGATACACGAGAGAGATAGGACCTAATGGTGATTGGTGACTGATCATCGATCAATGAGGACACGTTGCAGGTTGGTAGTTGCACTTTGTTAGATGAGTTAAAACTATAGCAGGTGTGAGTTCTGTATTATAACACCTCTATACTTCTTTTAGATAAAGTTATTCGAGTAATGAGTATTGCCAAAGAAGAAGAAGACAATCAACTGCTATTTGAGATGTTTTCCCCGTGTATTCTTCTCAGCCATAATCCATCACCCAAAGTCTCAGCGTATTGGATCAAGTCAAGTTCCAGTTACCAGAAGTTTATGGAAATCCGGGAAAAAGTGTTCATGATGAAACGAGCAGACTTGGTAGGGTGGTTCCCTGCAAGGGGATACGCTGCTCCTCAGCTGTTCTACACAGGCGAGGACTCATGTTATCAGCAAATTGTGCCATAATCCTGGGATTGAAAGACAATGCCACCTCCTTGAAAGACTTGTAAAGGAACAGCTGTTTGTAACGGAATAATATTTGATGTAGTGTTTAGTGTGAACGAGACAGTTGAGCAGAAGGAGAGAGATGAGTAAAGAATTTGTTGGTATAATATTACAATTTACCGAAAACAAGATCCGAATTTATTTTACTTACAAAAGAATATCGAAGCACGCTGTGAGTTTTGCATCTGGACATTTGAAAAGATCATATTCCATTTCATCGTCACTGCCCGGTATCTCCCAACCCTCCCTTGACCATAGATCATCTGGCATCGCCATTCTTGCTATATAGGGTAAAGGTTCATGAGAGTTAGGTGAGACAGGGAGACACAGACAATGTTAATGGCCTGCTTAAACCCCTCTGATCTTCCCACCAGGGGACTTGCTAACTGACAATAAAATCGGAGAAGTTCTATGTCTCTTCGTAGATAGATCGGGGGATTACGAGAAACAATATATATAATACGTACACAGCTAGTTGCGTGCACCAGCGTTTCAACTCGAATAATATGTGCTTAGATATCAGTAATCAGAGAGGGACGTGTACAGGGCATACGCGCCCCTCTTAGACCTGTTTAGATGTTAGAGGATAGACAGAGGATGGCAGACACTCTCCTGAAGATGCAAGAGAGAGCCGCCCTACTGGTGACTGATACACGAGAGAGAATGGATCTAATGTTGACTGATAAATGTGGATGTATGCAGGTTGGTAGTTGTACCTACTTTGTCAAATTAGTTATTGCAGGTATGAGTTGTGTTTGATAACAGCTCTATACTTTTAGATCAAGTCATTCGGATACTGCCGAAGAAGGAGAAGGAGACAATCAACTGCTATTTGATATGTTTTCCCCGTGTATTCTTCTCAGCCATCAGCCATCATCCTAAGCCTCAGTCAGTGTATTGGCTCAAGTCTAAAACCAGAAGTTTAGGGATACCCAGGAAGAGTCCAGGAAGAGTTCATGATGAAACGAGCAGATCAAATTGGTTAGGTTCCCTGCAAGGGGATATATACGCTGCTACACAGCTGTTCTACACAGGGAGTGTTCTACACAAATAGTGCGATAATCATGTGAATGGGAGACAAAGACACCTCATTGAAAGACCTTGTAAAGGAGCATTATAGAGTCGAGTCTTTTAGCTAATTGTCACGGAATAATATTTGATGTTGTTTTTTCAAACTCGGGGAATGAGTGTTTAGTGTGAACGAGACTGTTGAAGGGAGAGAGAAAGATGAGTAAAGAATTTGTTGGTAGTTTTTTACAATTTACCAGAAACAAGATCCGAATTTATTTTACTTACAAAAGAATATCGAAGCACGCTGTCAGTTTTGCATCTGGACATTTGAAAAGATCATATTCCATTTCATCGTCACTGCCCGGTATCTCCCAACCCTCCCTTGACCATAGATCATCTGGCATCGCCATTCTTGCTATATAGGGTAAAGGTTCATGAGAGTTAAGTGAGACAGGGAGACACAAATAATGTCAATGGCCTGCTTAGACCCCTCTGATCTTCCCACCAGGGGACTTGCTAACTGACAATAAAATCGGAGAAGTTCTATGTCTCTTCGTAGATAGATCGGGGGATTACGAGAAACAATATATATAATACGTACACAGCTAGTTGCGTGCACCAGCGTTTCAACTCGAATAATATGTGCAAACATGTTTCTGTTGTATTTATGTTTCCGTTGTATTCATGAATAAAATAATGCATCAATTGTTTGTATGTGATGCTGCGTCCGGGGGATGAATGACCACTTTAACTTGTTACATTTAGATGGAGCATGTATAGGGAAGTCCCTTTACAGCTCGGAAGATCAATAAATCGCGGTAATGATTTCCTGATACCCTTCTGAAATCTGAGAAAGTAGCTCTTTTATACATAACTACATAGCACAGTGCATGTCTTCTCCTGATGTTTCAGTCAAATCCCATTTTTCTGAAACAACTAATTGCCATAAAACCTCCCTTTTGAAAGTTGATTGGCAATGGAAATATAAACTAAGGACTATGTCACATCTAAATGAGAAATCCTTTCTTATCCATCCTTCCATGCGAAACAGAGGGGCACATGGCGAAAATTGAGTTAGCTCCAAAAGGGTGGTGTCTTTTGCCATACTCCATAATATGACTGTAATGTTGTGCACGATTCGAGAGGGGCGAGCACAGTCTTTTGTGAGAGAACTGCTAAATTGTTTCATTCAGTCGTTTATGAAAAAGGAGGACGAGGTCAGAGAGCGAAAGATTGAAAGAATAAGAGAGAAATAAATGGATCGCAAACGGTCAGAAACTACTTTGCCGTGTTTGCGTCCTAACTACCGCGTCTGCAGCAGAGAGTCACAGAACATATAAATGGACCGCTGAAGAAATAATGGCGTTAGTTGCGAATATAACATTAACATGCTGTTGCCATTGCTCCTGGCTATGAATGCATCATCATCGGTCGCACTTTAATTGTTCTCAAAATGAGGAAATCGATATTGCTTGTTTGTCTTGCGGTAGATATAATCTTTACACAAGGTGATTTTATTGAAATTAAACCATATTTAAATGTTTTTGCTTTTCCATCAGTCAGAAGACTATGACATGACTCATGAGATTTGGCAGTAGTGGATTTAGTAGATAAGAGTTATATAATAATAAGAGTATGAGAGTTAGCAAAATTTGGAATGTTATTTCATGGACCTAGCTTCACCTACTGCAGGGTTTGCCAAGATACAGTTCAACATCGAGGAACTGAATACGACCCAAACGTTTGTTAAAAGTAAAAAGGCCGGTACAGTTATTGCTACAATAAATAACAAGGTACACACCCTGCTATTGCTCCATTGTACCGCCTGACACTATGTCTGCCTAACACTATGTTTCCGTGCTCCACCTATTGAGATTTGAGCGCATGTCCCCTCCCGCCTCAGACAGGTGAAGTATGTGGAGAAAATATGACAGTGGATGTTGGCACTCTCATCTGCAAGTCTATGGGATACACGAAAGCGTTACACTTTTACTCATCCATTCCAGGTTAGTTTGGTTGCAGAGGCCCCACCGATTTGGCCAGGTGCTTATACTCAATCCATTAAACTAGGTATAGCCTTCCCCCTCCGAATTCCCTGTTGAATTGAGAGGCAACTGGAATATGAACCAAGAATTCTAGAATTTCAAGATAAGAGCTGGGGAGCAAAATCTTTTGGATGCCTCCCCAGTCCCCACTACCAAATATTATCTTCAGATTTCGACACAAAGTGGTTTATTCGGTGTGGTCGAAGTGCTAAAAGTATAAGCGAATGCAAGATAAAACCTAGCGACTCTCTGGCTCCCGTATTGGCTCTCGTGTGTGATACTAATGCAGTGGGTAATTAATCAAACGGTGTTCTCACTCCTCACATTCACCACCTTTCCAGTTTTGATTTCCAGTTTTGATTTCCAGGTTTGATTTCCAGTTTCGACTTCCAGTTTCGACTTCCAGTTTCGACTTCCAGTTTTGATTTCTTGGCTTAGCTGTTATAACTCTGCAATGATAGAATAAAAAAGTTTCATTGTCAGGTCACGAAGAGGATTGTCCTGTTTTGAACTTCAATGGATTTCTGAAGCGAATGTGTATCAAGCACCCTTTGTTTGCCATACTCCAGTGCCATAATTCCAACACAACATATGCGGTCGCTGATAATAACATTGACACCCATGGTTCTCGGGTAAGGATAGATAAACAATTGGGTATATAGAGGCTGCTCCCGACTCCCGTTGCCATAGAAACATGATAAAAGGTGTTATACACCCCTAACCCATGACCCATGTACCCCTAATTGTCTCTCAGGATGATTCATACAGTGGTGTGTGCGATAAGGACCCACACTACTACCAGGCTTGTAGCACTACCCAATCACTGGCGAACAGGCACACCCATGCTGTTTGTTCAGATTACGTCTGTTTACCTGACAGTCAGAGCAACACCGGAATTGTATCTCTACCACGTGAGTAAATCTTAGTTGAAAATCAACCGAAGACTGTGTACAATTGATAACAATTGAGTACAATTATTGCTATGAGTTACACAGATATCACAACAACTAATCGATCATCTCCAGCAGGGTTTGTATCTTTCATTGCTAGTACGGGTGAGGCGTGTGGAGTCTATGATTGCTTGAGCAGATACTGCTTACAATTGTTCGATAGCAATGCGGTGAGTCTGCTGCGAAAAGTGACAACTAAACACTATATATTTCCAACTGACTGAAATTAAGTGTATCTCCATTCCACCTCCACATGGCTCCTGTAATGAAACTAAAATCTCAGATATCTAAAAAGTTGCATTGTACGAACATCAACCACAAGGAGGAGTGTGGAAAGGACATGATAGAGAAAAGCAACAGCGGAATTCAGTGCAACGGCGTAAGTGATATTTGTTTGTCTGTTTGAAATCAGGAACCGACCGATTACTGAATCAGGAAATACTGGTCCCTGATTGGCTGATAACCAATCACCTGACCTATATAACGAGTTCTGATTGGTTGTTCCTGTATAGGTGTGTGACGGGGAGATTTCTTGTGAGGACGAGTCTCATTGTAATGGTTTTCACTATGGAACAAAGGGATGTATTTGGAATGGGAGGAGCAGCTATATCAAGGCGTCACGGTAATTACTTTCATTGTGCAAAGGCCCAAACCCCGCCCTACTTCCATTGTGTCTAATCACTCCATTACCAGAAAACTCTTTATCCCCCACCTGCAGAATGTGTAACTATGGTTCCTATTCCATTTGCGAAGACCGGGAGGTAGTCCTGCACCCAGATTGCTTTAAAACCGATTCCTGGCCCTCTTGTATCAGTCGATCGATGAAAGCTAGTTACAATCTCTCAATACCCGTGCGAATACTCAACACGACTAGGTGCTCCATCATCACCTCTGTCATTGAGCCCACGGAACCGTACTGTGATGACTACATGGACCAAACTAACTGTTCCGACCCAGACAGGGGCGTTTTGAGGTTAGATATAATACTATATCATACGGAGAAAAAGCTGAGCTAATAGCTGGTGTGATTCCCTTATAGAAACTTTAGATATCTCCACGATCGAGATCTACTCTAAGTCATGTAACTTATTATCAGGTGTAAGGTTAGAGGTTACTACACCACCATTTCCAAGTACATCATCTGCTCACCCTATGTTGATGTTGTCCTTTGTGATGGTGGAGAAGATGGGATGTGTGAGAGTCCATCACAAAACTGCAGGTAACCATGACTACAATCATTCTGACTGCAGGTAACCATGGTTAAAATCATTCTGACCGCAGGTATTCATGGTTACAATCATTCTGACTGTAGGTAACCATGGTTACAATCATTCTGACCGTTTGATTTCTTCAATTTTACATATTAGGAGGTCACTGACCAGTGTGACTATAAAATTATTAGGTCTGACCACAACCTTTGTAGTTATATTATCACGTGGTTTGAAATTCTTTGTTTTACTGATCAAACTCACGTCCAACCACGCATATGTGATCATGATCACTTCCACTCAGTGCTCTAGAAAATAACGGAAAATAATAGATTTAAGTCAGCAAGCGTGACTCTGTAAATTTCGCTAAAATATTGAAGCGGTTCGGACTTCGGTACCAGACAAAATGTATTCTTGTTAAAATACTTGGAAACAAAATTTGCAAGTAAAACAAAGATAACGGATTTTACCGTTTTTATATCATCACAACATAAAAGATCTGGGAAAAATCCGACGGTAACTTAAATACTACCATGTTGTACGTGGGGCTGGTCGAACAAGCAGACAGCGTCTGTATCTTTTCACGCCCCCGCCCCTTGGCTACACAGTCACCCTTACAACTCGTGCACGAAGCGGGCTGAGTTGTAAGCCTCGCAGAGAGGTGACTGCGCCACCAACCCCCCCTCGATAAATAATGGTTTCTAGACTCCACAAGCACCTCATGTGTGATGGTGTCCCTCCCCCCTGATATTAAAACTACATAATTGTTTCTAAACTCCACAAGCACCCCGGCCCCCTTGCTATTAAAACTAATTGTTTCTCTAGACTCCACAAGCACCTGATGTGTGACGGTGTCCCTGATTGCAAGGGCGGGAGTGACGAGGTCCTGTGTGGAGGGGAGACGGATGTCCTGGTTTGGAGAAAGTATCTTCATGACAAGCCACTTCCACTTCAGGTATAATATACTGCTTGCTCCTTCCACGCGCTGCACAGATAATCTATTAACGTCCTACGAAATGATAACTAAAGCTCTTCTCCCTATCCCAGTTATCGTGGTTAATGGACGGCTTTGAGGACTGTTTGGATGGTTCAGATGAGATCGCAGAGAGATGGGAGAGATGCGGGAAGGGACCCACTCTCCGGTTCAAGGAGGCTGACCGCGTGTGCTCTGAGGTGTTCAGGTAAAAGGCAAAAAAAGAACACTCTCTTTCTTTAAAGTAACAATCTCTCTCCTCTCTCTTTAGTTAAAGTAACAATCTCACTCTACCCCGCCATGACAGATGGAGGGATGGTGGATATACGGAACTTTCAGATATGTGCGATGGTGTCGATTATACGGGCCTAGAATGTGCACTGTGCGAAGCTGCCCGAAACTACTACGACTCTGGAGATAGGAGTACCGTTACAAAGGACAGAAGAGGAATTGTTAGGTAGAGACAGCCTTATAACTTTCGACTTAATCTAGTTCAAGTATTTGCCGAAAAAGTATATGTAATTTCAATACTTCACTTTATGCAGTTTAGCATGGTGTGTTGCTGGTGTCTATGGACTAAAGGAATGTCTTCATAACACTTTCGACTACTCCCCAAAACAACCCATTTTCGGAGTTGATACGAAAATATCCATTTTTGCTCCAAAGGAGAAGGTTTGTATTTTTTTTCGAGTCCATACTTTAGCAGTGCATTTATAACAAGGAGTAAGTAGTACATATGATGATGCATCCCGTTCAGACTGATATCCCTCCAGGTTGATTGCTCCTACTACTATGGAGAACAGTATCTCTATATGGCGTGTTCTGGGTCCTGTATCAGCACCCATTGTCCTCTAGACCACAACACCCTGTCCGCTGACTCCTGTCCTGGGCAGTATCGGGATCGTGTTTACACTGTCATGGGCAACCAAAACCTGGTCTTCGCAACACCTTCCTCCCGCGATGGAGGATGGACCGCAAGGTATATTGATATCCCTGATATCTAGAAACCAGTGATACGATTAAAAACCCATCTACTCATTTTGTCCAGCCGGAAGGAGAAAACTAAACTTCCCCATCTAATAAGATATTAGTTGAATACCGTCCGGCACTGAATAATTTGGCAGGTATTTTGTGTGTCGAAACACCAAGTGTGTTCCCTGGAAAGAGGTCTGCAACTTGGTCGATAACTGCGGTGATGGGAGCGACGAAAGTGATGAAAACTGCTTGAACCATTTCAGGTGGGTATAGACTCTATACTATAGAGCCTTCTTCTTTTTCTACGAGTACGTAGAGCCAGCCCCAACGGAAACCTTGATATATTTAATATTTCCTTCACAATTTAATCAAACAGGTGCCGAAGTACTCGTCACCTTATACCCTTGTCTGGTCTGTGTAATGGCCTGATTGAATGTTCAGACCTCAGTGATGAGTGCAATGAGAGGTAAATGTACCTAACTCCTATAAAACAACCCAATTGAATACTTTGAAAGATCCAGTGCAGGAGTTGTCGTGGTAATGATCAAACCCTTCCTTTCAGGTGTTCTCTGGATATCGTCGAGGGGGTATTTCTTAAAGCTTCAAGCTGGACTTTGGGAATCGTTGGCACCTTTCTGAACGCAATTGTTATACTTCGCCAGGTAAGATAAGTACCAGCTCTAAATTATAGGACAAGGGACCGGGCTGTACGCGACCGCATAACTTTCTGTGTGCTGCACACAAACGTGAAATACAATTGCCCCAGGGCCAATGATCTAATGTAGTTATCCTAACTTCTTTAGGGAACGAAGTTTTATCAAGCGAAAGAAGCACCATCAACGACAGTTCTATTAGATAAGCTGCTGATCATGACCATTAGTGTTGGAGACCTACTTACCGGAACCTACTTGCTCGCTATATCTATCATTGATATAATCACCGAACAATCTTATTGTGAAAAGAGGCTTCACTGGCTAACAGGTATCCCAATTTAATTGGCATACTAATGACTTACTTACAATCCTTCTCCACGTTATTAATGGACCCATTCTGATACTTATCAAGTCAACTCATTTCTCCATATTCACAGATTCATATCCGGGTAAAACATAATATTTAATATGTATCTCTGATATTACAGGTCGTGAGTGTGCGTCTCTTGGCGCCATAAGCACCTGTGGAGCGCAGCTGTCTCTTTTTGCCATGGTAACCCTTGCAGTAACACGGGCCATAAAGATAGTAAGAGGCTCACTGATGAAGCCGGCACCTGCCACGAGGAGGGACTGTGCCAACTTTGCTGTACTGTTGGTGATAATTGGTGGAATTTCTGTTACCATAGCAACGACACCTCTCCTCCCGTTGCCAGGGTTTCAGGATTTCTTTGTCAACGGACAATACTACAATCCGCAGCTGAGACTATTTGCTGGACTTGTAAACAAGTAAGTAACCACATTTACATGAGGAGTACGGAGAAAAAAGTATCACTTTCGCATATTATATGTAACTTGTAGCGTTTTAAGCTATTTAAATTACAACAATCCCAGCTTGTGTGTGTTTCTTTATTTTAGCGAGATTTATAGCTCTCTTGACCTCTTATAGCGTCGGGGATTCAACCTCTTTCATTGTGTTTACTAAATAGAAGTACATTCATCATGGGACTCTCTCGTGTCAACACCACGTTCCTACTTTTCTATGGATCCCTTCTGTAGACTGTAGTTTATTAAGGAGGGAACAGTTACCGTAAACTAATTTATAATGAAACATAATTCACCATGTTCACCATTCACAGGGAGACCCACTATCGGACGCTGGAGAAGTACTACGGTCGCTCCAAACGACAAGTTCTCTCTTGGGCCAGGATCTCAAATCTTGTCAACAATATGTTCTCTCACGACTACATCCCTGAAATACAATCTCGACAAGTACGTGGCTAATGAGATTCGGTGGTAAAATTGGGAAACCAATGTTGTCAAAAGGGATCGCAGTGCATTTTTGAACCGTTCTTTCCAATTTATCAAAATTAGTACGAACAGTTAAGTGCACTGGTTATAAAATCACACAAATGCTTTTTCAGGTTCACTTTTATGGTAATGCAGGAGTGTGTCTTTTCAAGTATTTCGTGACTCCAACGGATCCCCAGAGGACATTTGTATGGAGCGTGCTGGCGATTAACACTACCTGCTTCTTTGCAATTTGTATGTCGTATGTCGCCATAGCAACCATTGAGAGACAAAGTTCTCGGGCACTGGTAGGAGAAGTTCAGGTAACTACCGGCAGATCTGTAAACCGTTGTCTTATTGGTATATCTTAGCATTTCAACGGCTACACTGAATCGTGTCAGTGCAGATCTGGGCATCAATTTCAAAATTCGTGATAACTCATTTCCCTTCCTTAGAACAAAAATAATGGGGAAATAAAACGTCAGAGGCGAGTTCGGAAGAAGAGACTTCATCGAAAGATTTTTCTGATAATCTTCTCCGACTTTATCTGCTGGGTTCCATTTACATTTCTTTGTGTCCTTCACTCGCTTCAACTTGTCGATGGCACACCATGGTAAATATGTACTTTCTTTGTTGAAATTAATAATATTTCGATAGTTACATTGAGCTATATTGAATTGACCATTAATTGTTGCAGGTATGGATTGTTTTCTGTTCTAATTCTGCCCCTCAATTCTGTGATAAACCCTATCATTTACGATGTGAGCATTCAGACGACACTCTTCTCCAGATACTTCAAGGTATATCATGGTGCAATTCCCTAGGAGTATTACTTAGGCTTTCTATCTACATCCAGAAAATTTAATACTTTTAAGGTGTCGAAACGATGGTTTCGGGTAAGGGGAAGATATGACGAAGACAGATGATTGTGTAATGAGGAGCCTGCAAGTAGTATGGAAATTTAATACAGTGTGAACAATGACGATATACCTAAAGAGCTGCTTGAATTGAGTTTTCCTCCTTGCTGTATAAAACACGCTGTAACAAACTAGTGTGGTATACACAAAAGAAAGAGCTGCGTGACTCTTGCAATTACGCCTATATTTTGTGCGTACCATGCTAATTTCCCCTTCTAAACAGTGTAGAATCCATTGCCACGAATAACGACGAAACACTTATTAATGAGTGGCATGCAGATCAGTGTGAACTCGGAGAGCTTGTTTAACTACGATTGTCTGTAGATTCTACTAATTTTATGTTAACTAGGAGTTTTTCAGAAATGTTTCAGAATATAAGAATATTAGTTTTCCCCTGATATTTCGTCTGGTTCTGGTTGCAGGTACGCTGTATCTTGTGTCTCACTTGTCTGCCGAGTGCCGTATGGCCCTGTCGTGGCCCTTGGCCCGTGGGCGTCAGTCCGGAATGCTTATTTTATTGCGTAGACATAAAACAGTTCTAGAAGCATACACACACCCCGGCGCCCCACATATCGACTGTTACAGCTTTTTAACAGTGGTCATCCGACATAATTGTCATGTCTCGACGTGGGTTTCGACGCGGATTTCGACTTGGAAAAACAGGCGTTCAGTTAATGAACGCCTGTTGACAACAGTATTGTGCGCGGCTCATTGGCACGTGCACCTTGGGCCTGCCAGTCGAAATCCGCGTCGAAACCCACGTCGAGACATGACAATTATGTCGGATGACCACTGTGAGGAAGCCAAACGAAAAAAACGATTTTTGGAAAAGAGTTTAAAATAGGTAACTCTACACAATAAATCGATAAAAATCAGCTTTTACTGTCCATTAGATTAAATAAAATTGATTAAAATTCATGCGTCAGATTGTTTATCATATATAATAGATTAATGTCATTTCTGTCTGAAATAAAACGTTTTACTTTTGTACCCTTGAAACCCCTCAAGCTGGCGACCGTGGTTTTCAGGATACAGAATGAGAGGCGCTGGCGGATGTATCTGATCGTGTGCTGGTACGCTTGCCCTGAATGATCGCTCAAAAGGACAGCCACCTGCCTGTAGAACTTTTCAGCCTCGTTCCCAAATATACCAGTGGTGCTGCAAACGATGGGAGAGAAAGTGCTCTTTTCCACCTCTAAGACTCTCTGGTTGTAAACTCGTTTCTTTTCTTCCTCATGTTTGAGGAGAGCACGATCGAGGGTTAGGGTACTGTTCGTTGGTGCAAAGGAGTTAAAAACCCGAAAATCGAGAAATGTTTTATCCCCATCTGACCATACACTTCTGGCAGACACATCGAGCCTGGCGTCATTGGCGGTATTGGCCGACTTGAGTGAGAGTACTTCGCCAGTAAGGGGAAGAAGACGGGGC
>AVPN01000135.1:0-20819 GCA_000695325.1 Pleurobrachia bachei | reverse complement strand
GGATAGCCAAAGAGTTCCAAAAGGTGCTAAAGACTCTCTCACACCGAGTTTCCACAAGAACTGGAGAGCCGTACAGTGAAGTCATGGCTCACCTGAGGACGAGGTTACGATTCTCCCTCCTGAGAGCATGCCTTTTTGCCCTAAGAGGAAACAGGAGGAAAATCGCAATTACCAATTTGGCGCACACTGAACTGGTGACCTGAGGAACCTCAGAAGAGGAACCTGAGGAACTTTTAGAAGAGGAACATGATGAATTAATTTATTGTATACTGCACTAAAAATTCACATTCATTCAATCAAGTGAAGACGAGTTTTTCGCATCTTTGTACCTCCCTTTTTTGTTTATAACTTTTGATTGAATCATCCCATTCATCAGGTATGAACCTTTATAGTTAACATGTGTAATGCTAACTCCCCTATTTGGAGTCATATTAAATATATCAGGTCTTTGTAGTTAACATGTGTAATGCTAACCCCCTATTTGTAGTCATGTTAACTGGTTACCTACCCGCCATTACCAACCTCACCATCGCACTGATCGGATCTTCAGGGAATATCTTTGTCCTCTACGCCTCCTGGGTTCACAGGGCCCTCAAGGTTGACAAGGTGACCCTGGTCTTCCTTGAGAGCCTTGCAATATCTGATCTTATTGTCAGTTTTGGGTTCTACCTCGTCTCAGCAGTGATGGCAATAGGAGGGCAACCCAGCAGATACCTGTGGTATACCTTCCAACTCCTAACCGCCTCCGCTACATATAATGAAACCCTTGTCATTGCAATTCTCTCAATCTACCGAGTGTGGATGCTGAAGAAACCCCCTAACATGAAAAGACACATCAATGTTAGAATGGTACATCTGACGGCCGTTTCAATGTATTTTGTAGGCGCCCTGGTGTTTGTTACTCAGGTCATTCTGAGTGAGTACAGCGCCAAGAAGCGAGGGGGATTGTATAAAACGAGACCAAATCAGACAACTTTCCTGGAGTGGGATGTAGAGGGGCGCTACCAGTGGGTAGCATTCTCTGTTACCATCTCTCTCATCCTAACACCCCTTCTTATCACCATCGGCTGTACTGCCCATATCTTCAAAACATTCTTCAGTTACGACCACAAGATGTCTTCTCGGAAACACGAGAGAGCTAATCGGGTTGTGAGACTGCTGTTATTTGTGTGCTCTACCTTCATTGTTTCCTATATCCCCCTCATTGTGTATTCCCTCCTGACCACCCTAAACCCAACAGGAGAGACACACCGGGCCACATTCCGAGAGACACTACCTTACTTTCTATCGGTTAACGTGATCAGTAATCCCTTTGTGTATGTGGTCATCAGCCCCCAGTTCCGATCATATCTAGTACACTGCTCACAGACAGTACGGAGGTGGGTGGGGATACAGCCCAGAACTGAAATTACCGTCCTGAACACGGTGAGTGGGCCTGCCCGGCCGCCAATGGTGGACTCGGAGAGACACTCAACGGTGGGCAAGAGCGAGGACATTGTTACCCATAACCAGAGCTCCTGATATACATTGGGTATATATTTGAACATAATCATGGTAATACATGGGAATAATACTTGGGATTCCTAGCATGATTATTATCATTGGGTATATATTTGAACATACGGGATTCCTAGCATATTCATGCGGGCCTGTGCTCTCTGTGCGAGAGAGTGTTCTTTTCCCCTGTGTGTGTTGTTGTACTTGTGCGTGTGTTTGCTGGCTAGTTTTTACTCATGATCTGTCTCTAATAACATGTCAATTGGGGGGTCAAGTTACTACCGTTGATAGCGAGAGAGGACAGCCCACTGAAGATCCCCAGTCCCACTCCCAGGGTGGAATGGGCCCGGGCAGCGCTGGAAAGGGCCTCTTCGTAGTTTGCAACTTCCCGTTCCTCACTAGCGAAACTTTTTACTGTTATCAAGTTTCCTAGGACCTCATCTGCGATGCATGTCGATTGGGCAACCTGTAATGAAATGTTGTGGGGAAGTGATATAGAGAGAGAGAGAGAGAGAGAGAGAGAGAGAGAGAGAGAGAGAGAGAGAGAGAGAGAGAGGGAGAAAGAGAGAGAGGGGGGGGGAGAGAGTTGTTGAGAATGTGTCCATTGTCTAATGTCTACCCTAGAAGGTCTAAAGAGCCATCTAAAGTGGCGTGATGTGAACTTTACTAATTTTAAAATTGTAAAGGTGGTGGTGGTTCACTACTTGACCTGCAGTGATGAATGAGAAAAAAAGCACAATACATTGATGATATTAAAATATGTCCAGCGTGTGCCAGACTTGTTCCCCACTTCTTACGCCAGAACCTTTCTAGCGCGGGTAGACGCTCAGAAAGAAAGGGTCGAGGCCAGGCAGTGGATGATCAGTGATGAGTGGCATTGAGATGCAAATGGGTTGTATATGTGAATATAAAATCCTTGAATTCAGTTGAGCACAGTTCTTCAGAGAGTATTGCTCAATTGTAATTACCACTCCCAGTTATAACTTGTCCGGAGAAGTAATCAGAAACACAGACAAATTGCACCCTCTATCCTTGAAGTTAATTAACACTTTTCCATCTACCCTCTCCCACAATTGTGTTCTCTCAATCTCCCTCTCCCTCTCCGTGTTCATCCTAGCCCTCACTCGATAAACCGAGCAATTCCACTTCCCCAATGGGAGCCCCCCCTCCCCTACTGAGTACTATATATTGTACAATAAAACTAGCACTAGGTACCTGGTCTTGTGCATGTCTGCTGGCAGCACGTAGTAGTGATCCCATGAAACTGCCTGCCCCGGTCAGTAGGATGGCAGTCCCAAACAACAGGGCTGTCATCTCGGGAGAGATGTTGTAGAGGCTGATACAGCACCATGAGAACTGCATTACATTCCGGATACCCAGGGAAACGACCTGTTTGAAGGAGCTCTTTACCTCCTGCACATCACCTGTCAACCTGCATGAAAAGAAAGATAATAGAGAGATTGGAAGGAGCTGAAGAAGTTGGGGAGGGTAGGGAAGGGAAGAGAGGATAATAGCTGACGAGGAGTGAGGAGGATGGCGGGAAGAGGTAGACTAGACGGAGCTGTTATAGACTCATAAAGAAAGAGAGTTTGGTTTGAGAGCCTATTTCCCATAGGGGCCTATTACATAAGAAACGAGACTTTACCTGTTGACCAGCTCTCCGACTTTGTGGTTATCGTAGAATGACATCTCCTTAAACACAAGCGATTGGAACAAAGCAAGACGGAGACGTGACGCAAACCGCTCCCCGACAGTCGACAAAACCGATATATAGAGTGATTTGGTAACTGCCTGAAAGGGGTGTTTAATGGGGCCGGGTATTCATTAGGTAATTCAGCGAGACGTAACCATATAAATTAGTTAAAATCGCGTATTCCCCTAACATTTCAATATTCTATAACATTCAGACAGAATGTGATGCTTTTGTTGGTATGTGTGTGTGGGGCAGGTGCAGTGGATCGATTTTCTCTTGTTTCTGCTACTAAGGACTCTCACTAGAGAACTCCTTATATATTAGCTGCCATGCCACTAGTAGAACACCTGTAATTCAGGGGGGGGGGTAAGTCACTGAATTATATTCTATTCTCATCCCCTTTTCTTTTCGTTTGTTCTCATACACATATCTCACCTCAATAGTATAAAGTAATACACTTGTCTCACCTAGATAAGTATCAAGCTGAGTTATTAAATCCTTTATCCCTAAAAAGGGTGGGGGTATAGATAAAAACATGATAAAACCTTGATTATCGCATTTTCGGTTTCTCCCTCTCCGACTACTGACTTCGAGACAAGAAATGCATCTGTTATTATGTGAAACGTGACTTGCAAGCCCTTCACCACTTTAGCCGCTACCCCCCAAATGCCATTGCCAGTAAATGCAATAAGTTTTCGTCACGAAACGACAAAACCTATATTATGTTGCTGGTAGAATGTAATGATCACAGTGTTCCATGAATTGAGTTCTTGGTCAATCCACTTGATGGGAAGATGGAAGACTAGATACCAAAATGTGTATGTGACCCCAAAAAGCCAGATGCTAATATTATATTTTCATAAATCTTGTTCGCTAGAAAGGGAGTTATAGGGTCGAGTAGAACAAAAGATTATTCTTGCACCTGGCTCCCCTCTTTACATTTCTCTTTCTAGAAGAATATATTCTGCCTAGAGAGGCCAAGGACAAAAACGTTTATCGTCATTTTCTGAATTATCACGAGACGAATGATTGTTTACCTGTACCATTGCCAACTGGGATGACAGAGATTAGTTTCTCAAAATTGAATGAATGGGAGACAGTGAACTCGGTTGTCGGTTTGAAAATTATACGGACCCATGGCCTAAAAATACTGCCAAACCCCATCAAAATAAAGGCACTACCTACAAGTTGCAGTTATCTGCCATGCTACCTATATATCACAAACCTGGAGGGCGTAACAGGATAGAAGTCTGAGGGCGGGGGTACGGAGGCTATCCATGAAGTTATGGGAAGCACCCGCAGTAGTAGCAAGAGAGTTGAGAGCATTTGCTAGCTTTCCCAGAGACAGCGGTATCAGTGAATTATAGTAGGCTACCGCAACTGCTAGCGCTATTGCCACGACAAGAAACGCCCAATCTTCCTTGAGGTACCTGCAAAATAGGGCGAATATAGTTTGAAGGTTAAAACAAAGATAAAACCAAAGATAAAACCAACCCACTAATTAAATACCAGCTGTGTCTGACCCTGCCAGGCCAATACTCTGACCGCGGTTCAGAGAGGGTCAGAGAATAAAGTCAGGATATAAATGGAACAACAAACCCACGATTAAAGATAAACAACGATTTAACAGTACTGAAATTCAATTAAGAACAGGAGCTTTCGAATGATCTATGTCAGACGTCATCAGCTGTAACAACAATTACTACTACTACTACTCAGAGTGCCTGGGCTTGCCTACGGCAAGCCCACTAGGGACTTTCGCATAGCGATATCGCCGGCACTAGAGAAGAGTCCCCCCACCCCCTCCCTTCGCATGGAACTTCCATCTGGCTAGGTTCCAATATGAAGAAGATTGGGGTGAGGCTCTTCTCGGGATCCTTCCGGTCCTGTGTGGGCAATGGTTCAGGAACGATTATGTTTGAGCTTGTGCCACATATTTTTCTTCGTTTTCAACCTGTTCTTTGAGTTCTTGTGCTCTTTCGTGTATTTTGATTGCTGGATAGGATATGTGAGATCTATCTGTCTGATTTGGTCCAATTAGGTCCAATTAGGTTAGAAGGCTAAACTAGGTTGACCCGCCCCCCCGATAAAACCTTGATTATCGCATTTTCGGTTTCTCCCTACGACTACTGACTTCGAGACAAGAAATGCATCTGTTATTATGTGAAACGTGACTTGCAAGCCCTTCACCACTTTAGCCGCTACCCCCCAAATGCCATTGCCAGTAAATGCAATAAGTTTTCGTCACGAAACGACAAAACTTATATTATTTCGATAGTAGAGTGTAACGATCACAACGTTCCATGAAGTGAGTTCTTGGCCAATCCACATGGGGGGACAACTGGATACCAAAATGTGTACAATGTACACCCAAAAGCCAGATGCTACCATATTATATTAGGTTGTTCCACAATGATCGGGAATGAAGGTGTATCTAAAAAACTAGCCAACTTATGGAATTTCTGGCGACAACATCGTGTTTTTGGGATATTTTTCTCATATAGGAAGCTTCGTTAAGATATCCTTTTGTGTTTTTTTAAGAACCAGGAAGTGCACTTTACAAATTTCACTTTTTTCGCCGCAATGAATTCCCATAAAACTCATTAATCGATCAAAAAAACATTTCTAGGTGTTAGGAAATTGTCTGGGCTTGAACATGAGTGGATTTATTTTCCATGAAGTTTGAATTCGCTTGTCGCAGGAGTCATTTCCTATTAAACCTAAAAATCCGGAATTTTCTGTGGCCCTCGCCAGCACATAGAGGTTCCAAAACACATTCTTGATAACTAAAAGTATAATTGAAACGATTATCTATGTGAATCCATTCATTTAAAACCTTTAAGAGGTCATTTTTATACCTTTTTGGGGTTTCAAAAAATTTGCTCCAAAATCGCCACTTTTTTTAGTCATTTTTGGGTCATTTTTTGGGAACTTTTGCCGATATTGAACAATGAAACCAATTTTTTCCAACGAATTTCACACGAATGACTCGGTTAGGTCCAAGCCTAACCCATACCGGCGTAAAATCAAATTTTGGCCATAATAAGGTATGTACTTTAATTGGTCAATAATTGGCCTTTCGGCGGCGAGTATTTCGAGATATTGAAAATTGGCTCTAAATCCGGAACCAAACAGGTACCAACAAAACGAATACCAGTTTTTCTCTTTCAAATTATTCCAATTAACCCGGTAGTACCGTCAGTTTGATTCAGGGGGTTGCATAGCGTAGTGTGTAGCCCCATTCCCGATCATTGTGGAACAACCTAATATTTTCATAAATCTTGTTCGCAAGAAAGGGACTCGACTTGTTCGCTAGAAAGGGAGTTATAGGGTCGAGTAGAACAAAAGATTATTCTTGCACCTGGTTCCCCCCTCTTTACATTTCTCTTTCTAGAAGAATATATTCTGCCTAGAGAGGCCCAGGAAAAAAACGTTTATCGTCATTTTCTGAATTATCACTAGACGAATGATTGTTTACCTGTACCATTGCCAACTGGGATTAGTTTCTCAAAATTGAATGGATGGGAAACAGTGAACTCGGTTGTCGGTTTGAAAATTATACGGACCCATGGCCTAAAAATACTGCCAAACCCCATCAAAATAAAGGCACTACCTACAAGTTGCAGTTATCTGCCATGCTACCTATATATCACAAACCTGGAGGGCGTAACAGGATAGAAGTCTGAGGGCGGGGGTACGGAGGCTATCCATGAAGTTATGGGAAGCACCCGCAGTAGTAGCAAGAGAGTTGAGAGCATTTGCTAGCTTTCCCAGAGACAGCGGTATCAGTGAATTATAGTAGGCTACCGCAACTGCTAGCGCTATTGCCACGACAAGAAACGCCCAATCTTCCTTGAGGTACCTGCAAAATAGGGCGAATATAGTTTGAAGGTTAAAACAAAGATAAAACCAACCCACTAATACCAGGCCAATACTCTGACCGCGGTTCAGAGAGGGTCAGAGAATAAAGTCAGGATATAAATGGAACAACAAACCCACTAATTAACCCACTAAATATCAGCTGTGTCTGACCCTGCCAGGCCAATACTCTGACCGCGGTTCAGAGAGGGTCAGAGAATAAAGTCAGGATATAAATGGAACAACAAACCCACTAATTAACCCACTAAATATCAGCTGTGTCTGACCCTATCAGGCAAATAATCTGATCGCGGTTCAGAGAAGTAAAGGTCAGAGAATAAGGCCAATGCTCTCAGCTCTGACTTGTTGACTACTCAACAAGCGACAGTGACAGGTTTCACCCTGTTTACTTTACCGACCTGAGAAGGGTCAAGGTTGGCTGGTGGTCATCTCCATCCTCATATCTATGTAGCTGTCGTGTTATGTCAGTGCTGTTGAGTCGTCGTGTGGTCCTCACTTTAGCCTCAGCTCTGATCATATTGCAACCAACCAGGCACCCCGCCGGGAGGACCAGTGCGACAAAGGTAGGGGAGCATTCTCGGACAAACTTAACCAGCACCCCACGGCGTGCTATGCCTGAAAGTGAGAGAAAGATTAGTGTTCGGTGGATTAACGAGGGCCTCCTGACAAATTTCGCGGCGCCAGGTCCCGTTCTCAGTCTGCATAGATGATAGGGGAGCCGGGGGCACAGCAGAGATCGGACCGGCGCCGTGAGAGTCCTTCTTGCAAACTCTACGGAAAGGAGAGGCATCGCGTTGACCACCCAACTGCATCACCATTGACGCGGGTGGTCATAGGTCGGAATAAGTCAGTGACCAATGACCACCCACGTCAACCAGTGGTTTAGCGTTTCCACCGGGATAACAACCCAGCACCGATCTGAGCGGCACCCACTGCCCAGGTTAGTGACGCATGAATTTAACCGTGTGACCCAGAAGGTTTCGAGGACATCTCACTACGCACGCTGGCAAGGGAGGGGTAACTAAGTTACCAAGTGACCCAGAATGTGAAATAACCTTGTGTTGTGATGGTTCTGCGCAGTGAGAAGTGAGAAGACCGCCGAACAGCAATCCTCCCTCCGCCCACTCCATAAACCATGCTAGATAGGAGAGGGACCAGATTTAGAGTTAAACACGTAACGACACGTCGGCTAACGGCAATGGATTCTGAATCAAAATGGCAACAAATAAATTCTTGAAAATATAAATAACACACACACAGTAACGGTATATACTGGTATTCGTAACGGTACTACACACACATTCAATCGTCATATCTTTTCTGGCCCAGCAAAAAAGAAAAGAGATAAGAGAGATAAGATTATACATACAATTCAGCATAAAGAGAGATACCAAGTTGGCGAGTTATACACCCCTCAAAATATTCAATATATAGTCCACTCTAATAATCACTACATAGATTTACACAGTAAAATGACAGTAGGTAGAAACACCCCAATACCAATAAGGATTGGCCAGTACTGAGTGTCTTCTTCATCATATGGGCTATAAGGAAATCATTTTAGTGAAAACCATTTTGATCTGCGATGTCTGTGTAACGAATGAAACCTAAAAAACCTTACTGAATGAAGCATACCCGTTGGGTTAAAACATGCGGTAAGGTTCTTCTGAACCTTACGTCATAGAAAGGTTTGTAACCACTATAATCGATGCAGAATTTAACGCCGAGAATGATGGTTTTATTTATTTTGTTCTAGGACGTTCCTGAAATCCATAAAAGCCAAAAAACCTAAAAAACCTAAAAATCCTAAATTTAGGATTTGAGCACTAAAAATTTTTTTCACTTCTAATTAGACACCAAAGACTATTCTGACCAAGTTTCATCAAAATCGGGGCTGTTCTCTCTCACTTTAACGAGGGCCTCCTGACAAGGTCCCGTTCTCAGTCTGCACAGATGAGAGGGGGCCGGGGGCACAGCAGAGATCGGGTCGGCGCCGTGAGAGTCCTTCTTGCAAACTCTACGGAAAGGTGAGGCATCGCGCTGACCACCCAACTGCATCACCACTGACCATTGACGTGGGTGGTCATAGATCGGAATAAGTCAGTGACCAATGACCACCCACGTCAACCAGTGGTTTAGCGTTTCCACCGGGATAACAACCAAGTACCGATCTGAGCGGCAGGGTGACGGGTCCAATCACTGCGTACTTAAATTGGCACACTGGGTCTTCCTTTCGAGGACATCTCACTACGCACGCTGGCAAGGGAGGGGTAACTTAGTTACCAAGTGACCCAGAATGTGAAATAACCTTGTGTTGTGATGGTTCTGCGCAGTGAGAAGTGAGAACACCGCCGAACAGCAATCCTCCCTCCGCCCACTCCATAAACCATGCTAGATAGGAGAGGGACCAGATTTAGAGTTAAACACGTAACGACACGTCGGCTAACGGCAATGGATTCTGAATCAAAATGGCAACAAATAAATTCTTGAAAATATAAATAACACACACACAGTTACGGTATATACTTGTATTCGTAGCGGTACTACACACACATTCAATCGTCATATCTTTTCTGGCCCAGCAAAAAAGAAAAGAGATAAGAGAGATAAGATTATACATACAATTCAGCATAAAGAGAGATACCAAGTTGGCGAGTTATACACCCCTCAAAATATTCAATATATAGTCCACTCTAATAATCACTACATAGATTTACACAGTAAAATGACAGTAGGTAGAAACACCCCAATACCAATAAGGATTGGCCAGTACTGAGTGTCTTCTTCATCATATGGGCTAGCTTTCAAGCCAGATCTATGAAAGAACCCACAGACAAACCCCTGCCATACTGAGACATCAGTTTCCATTTCTTCAGATCGAGTTGGTTCCTCTTGAATTAACTCTTCCTGCACGATCTCGTCTTGTTCTTTCTTTAATGGAGGAAGTTTGGGTACCTCTGAAACGGGACTAGGGTTAGAAAGCAAAGAAATTGGGGCAGGAAAAGGAAAGAAATGGATTCAAATTGGGGTTAAAATGAAAGAAATGGGTTCAAATTGGGGTTAAAATGAAAGAAATGGGTTCAAATTGGGACAGGAAAGAATGAAGTGGGCAGCAGCGCGCAAGAGCTTCGTCCGAAAACTTAGTGACACGCGCACTGTTTTTCTACAAGAGCGTTATCGCGCGTTACATACAAGGCTCCATTCTCTCAGTTTGTGTCACACATTTGTCCCACAGTGCTTCAGTGAGAGGGTGGTTGTTTCACACACTAACCTGCAAGCTTTCCTTCGTAGAGCACTATCGCATTAATCTTGGGATTATCATAGGGCGTCTGGGGGGAAGAGTGGGATTAATAACATCGAATCAGAGAAAGGAAGAGAAAGCTTCAAATGAAGAAGGTGGTATAGAAAGAGGAAAAGAAAGAGCTAGAGATAGAGAGAGAGAGATTAAAAGAAATCATGAAGTACCTTAACAAACTCTACTTGAACGTCCCCGGTAAATGCCAACTTGTAATCTCTGATAAAGAGAGCATCACCCTGTATTCTGAATGGCACATATTCATCATGAGCTGTACCGTGTCCTGCCTGAAAATAGACAAGTGGTAGTTAGAAAAGTTGCCTTTTTCCTTTCTCTCTTGAAGGTCATTGAAGAAAGAACTGTTGTACCGCACTGATGGGCAATCTCTCATTAATATTCACAATCTAACTTTTAAAAGGACAGATATGTTCTTTATTTGCTTGTGCAAACAACGCTCAATGCCCCCTCAACACACACACTTGGAAGCACACTATTCCTTTCACAAAATAAGGCATCTTCTATCCTGTGTCTTCCATTTTCCAACGGCCATTTTGTAAAGGGATAAATATTTTGAAACATGTAGGATGTTCAGATCCAAAATGAACACCGTGAATGAACAATTTACCAATAATTTATAATTTGTTTATCACGTTCTTACCTTGTTAAAGTATAGGTTAGGTTGTTGATGTCCAACTAATAAATTGGATTATAGTTTGTGCTGAAATAGAAGAGGACTGATTTGGGGCAATATGTTACACACACTGTTAATTAATGGGGCTAGTGCTCTAGTCTGAGGACAGATGTTTGGGGAATTGCAATCTGTTCTCCAGAAGTCGCTTCCTTTTTTTACTGAACTGTAGTTTTGAATAAAGGGGAAATAAGGAAAGAGGTCGGTAGAGAAAGTGGGTATTGAGTAGAAACATCAGGAAAAGAATCCCCCATATCGGTATCAAAGCAAAGTTACATTACTCTCAATACTTTACATCCTTTATCTGTGTCAACTGGTAGTGTATGGAAGAGTGGTATAGGAAGCTCCTCCCACGCGTGTATAGATGTTGAGTGGGGCCAAATGTAAAACCAAGAATTGTGAGTATCGGGGAGATAGAGAGGAAGAGATTGAGAGAGAGAGAGAGAGAGAGAGAGAGAGAGAGAGAGGATATATTTTACAAATGCATTACCTTCTGATTTGAAGCTTGAAAGTAGACCTCACAGAACTTTAGAACCAGGACATAATCGCCATCTTGTGGCACTGGTATCGTGTAACCGAATGTATCAAAGTTATATCTTTCTGTCTGGTACAGGATACGATCCTGATGAGGAAAGAGTGAATGTTAGTTGGGGGAATATGGTTCTGAGAGGGGGATGTTAGGGGAGAAGAGAGGGATATTGTGGTATTTAAGCGATAATCGGGAAGGAAGAGAGAGCCTGTTCAATAGGAAACATGTGTACTATCTTGTGGCCCACCCACGCACTATTGGATCTTATGAATACAGCTTTCCAAAGAACAAAATACTAGGTATCACGTGGTACAACAGTCAACACTTTCTAAGGAGCATTGTTGTCCCTCACATCGGAGGGCCTAGAGGGTATAATTGCAGAGTATGGATGGCACTCTCGATCTGTTCTCTCTCTCACTTACCTGGGGATGTACCCGTGCCAATAGAGGCAGGTGATGGATGCCATGGTCCGATGTCACACCAGGCATATTACTAGGGTCCGCCCCATACACCACTCCATCTACACCTCTGTGTGCTCCACCACCTGCGTTAACTGCCCATATGGCCCTGGCTGCCTCACAACCCACATCAAGGAGTGCTAATAACAGTATCAGAACCATCTCCTATACATGATGAAGGGGGTTAGAATTGGGGTGGAGGTTAGAGCTCTATTGGGAGGAGGTTGGGACGGTGTGAAAAGGTAGTAATAGTATCAGAACCATCTCCAATACATGATAGGGTGGGATTAGAAGGGTGGAGTATCTCCTATACATGATAAGGGGATTATAGGGATGGGGGTCTGATAGGTCACAGGGGGACAAGAGTACATCTGTGTAATCCATTTTATTGAATTTTTCCTTCTTCAATAATGTGAGAATTTACTCGTCCACATCGACGTTCTGAGTCTGGAGTCCCTTGAATGATTCGATGCCTTCCACCACGGTGACGAGAGTGTACAGCTTGTTCGTGGAATCCTCGTCTTCGTTCCTCTTCCTGGCGAGCCTCACTCGGATTCGGAAGGGCACGTTCTTCACACCCTTGTGCCAGACGTGTTTGTTCAGCCTAGTGTCGATCCTAACATCAGGGGTTCCCATGGTCTTGGTGGCGAATTTCTTGATCTCCTTGATGGCCCTGGGTGCCCTGTATTTGAAGCCGATACCGTGGATCCTCTTGTGAATGTTAATAGTGTACTCCCGGGTTACCACCACCAAGTAACGTCTGGAGAAAAAGAGCCTGTAGGAGGATGAACCCCTCTTATTAGTAACAATAATCACTTATAGTCTAACAAGTAACAGCTATATAATGTTAACATCAATGAGAGACCTCCAATGATGTTAACGGAAGGCCGTAAATGATTCAAAACTACACAATTCTTGATTAAAAGATGGATTAAGAGAGTTGAAAAACATAACGAGACAAATGACTGATGGCAGTTCGATCTGAGTTAATAACAGAAGCGCATGAGATAGACACGAGGAGGTCTATGGCACTTGCCCAGTGCCCACCGCAAGCTCCGGTCGTTTGGAAGGGCCTCCCTGAAGCAATAGACCAAAGTTTAAGATACGGATAGCTATAGTTTTTATCGTTTTATGGCTATTTCAGAATGGCATCGTTGACAAGACGGAGTTGTCATCACCAAAATTGTTGGCGTGAAAGTTAGAAACTAGAACAATGCTCTCGACCGCGACATTAGGGCATACCATGGCCCGCGTAACGCATTTGACATATGCTAAAGTCTGATTTTAAATAACTGTCGTTTTTTAACCGCACTCGATTTTGTTCATTGTGACAATATCTCCAGTTCCTGATGAGATAAAGACTTGAAATTTAGAGGTTAGGAAGAACTTAGCATGTTCTTCCCAACCTCCAAGTTTCAAGTCTTTATCTTATCAGGAACCGGAGTTATTGTCACAATGAGCAAAATCGAGTGCGGTTAAAAACGACAGTTATTTAAAATCAGACATTACATGTCCTTATAAAGTTGAAAACGCGCGCGCTAGGGACCTGCAGCGCATGTCAAGTAACGCATCCGCACCGGTATGAGAAAGCTGGAAAATAAAATAAAAAAAAGGATGAAATTTGGTGGAAATCTGGGCTGATTTTTTACTGAATTGTGTATTATTTTGAGTCGCGGCGGCGTAAAAATATTTATTTTTCGCGCGTTACAATTTAAAGAGAGCACGAGTGATGACAAATGATTGAAAAAGGAACACGACTGTGCGTGGTGTACCATTGGTGTTGTGTTGGGCGGAGATGTTTTCAATGGGTGATGATACATTACAGGTGAAGAAGGTCGAGAAGGAGCTAAAAACACGGAGTGAAGAGCTAATCAAAACCCAGAGAGATCTGGTAGCTGCACAGGAGGAGCTGATAAAAATGCAGAGACAGTTACTCGAAAAGAGAGAAACTGAGATCGCCGCTGTTCAGACAACGGCACAGGAGGAGATGAAGAGCTTTGCAGTTGTTGTGAAGAAGGAATGTGCCACTGCCCTAGCCCCTAAGAAGATACAGTCCGCTCTAGTCGCAGCATCTGATGATCGTGACTGTAACATCATCATCCATGGTCTGGAAGAACTGAACGACAAGAGTGATGAGCTTGAAACTCAAGTGAAGTCCATTTTTGCTGAGCTGGAAGAGGCCCCGGTAGTGACGTCGTTAGTGCGACTGGGAAAGCAGTCTGAAACTGCCAGACCAGTGAAAGTAGTGCTTCGAAACAGGGATGCTCAGAAGTCGATTCTGTCGAAAAAATCCCAGCTGAGAGGGACTGAAAAGTATGATAAAGTCTATATTTCGCCAGATAGAACACCGGAGGAGAGAAGTGCAAGGAAACAGATGGTAGAACGGCTGAAACAAATGGCTAAAAGGTATCCTGACAAACACTACATAATTCGTGGGAATGAGGTGGTTGAGGGTACCTGATTTGAATATTGTGTGAGTGCCGATGGGATGGTAGAGTATTAAATAGGTTGTAATACGAACTCTTATCTACAGTCCTAGACTATTAACTAAATCTCGATCTAAGGAAGCCGCTTTAGAAAGTTCTAAACTATCCATTAAGGTTTATCTTTTTGTTAGTGTTAGTTTGTAATATGTGCTAAAAAGCGGCATAATAAATGTATATTGATGATGATGATGAAGTGGAACCAACGGTTAGCCCAAGGACTCCTTGAAATGCGGCATACGCTACAGACCCAACTGGACCCTTACCAACAAGTTGCAATCTTTGGCCTTCCGCCTTGTCGCGGGGACTCTGCGCCGCTGGCCCTAGTTCTGGAGGGTTTCATCCCCACAACTGATTACTGAACCAAAATTAAATATCGGAAACAAAAACTAAAAACAGAGCATTTTTCTTTCTGGTAATATGCATTTTTGCCGTCATGTGAGCACAAGAGGGTGCCCGCCGCCCGGTGCAGTCACTGGTCACGCTTTAGAGAATAGTGAACTACCTGCTAGACGCACTTTTTTACGGCCAATCATACAATATACAGACCAATACAAAGTAAAATTTCATCAATGAAATGTTAAGAAATAAACAATCAATAACAAAAATATCCAGGTACAATCTGCAATGAACAATTTACAAAGAATTTACCACTACAAAATGAAATTATCCTTTCACAAACTAGAAAGATGCTAAACTTAGCGGTTTATAGACCAGATGCATATTTTACGTATCGTGATTTCTCAATACTCTGCTCTTCTTGGCCGCCAGAGTATGACTTTTCGAACGTCGTCAAGCCCTCACGAACAAATGACCTACGGGAGCAAAAATTGATAACTGTTGACAGTGGTGCTCCGTTGCCTACGATGTCTTGTGCAACGTGGGTTGCAAATAATTTGCACTTTTTTAATAAAGAATGCACTACTCCGTGTGTATGCAGATATAATGACGAAACACCACTGTCTGCCAATGTCTTACCTTAGAGTTTTATCAATCCCACTGGATAGCTGATTCTCGTACGTCTTCTTTGCGTTAACGTGGTTTTTCCAGAACCATCGGAAGAATGAAATGGGGTAGTGGATAATGTTGAGTGGGGCAGGTAGAAACTTCTGTTCGTAGTCAGACAGCAGACTATACCTGTGATAAACGGAGGAGAGGGCTGAAATCACGGAAACTCTTTTACCTTACGGCATTTGGGCATAATTGCCCATATCAACGGTCATACGTACTTTTGGAATTTCCAGATAGTTTTCTGCTGTTGGCTGATTCTTTCATAGCTCTCGGTGAACATAGCAATTAGAATGTTCAACAACATCAAGTTGCTCACTATCATAAACAAGATAAGGAGGCCAGTCGCAAATGCGTAGTAGTAGCCGTTCATTTTGCTCGCCAAATACCAATCATCTTCAATTGAGTCTGCATTGTTAAGGAAGTAGGAACCAGGTGCTTGCCAATCTTCCAAAAACAGCTCACCCAAACTCTAAAAAAATGAATTATATTAATTTTAGTTCAGTGTTACTATTAAACTATTATCCACCCTAAAATACAAGAGTACAAGAACTAAGAAAGTATTCTTACCTGGAAGTATGTGTAATAAACAATGCCAAATATGTTCCGGATATTAAAAGTTCCAACCTCCACCAGAAGACCAAGGTAGGCGGTTCCGAAACCGACCAATACCAATATGTAAATGACAAAAAAGTTTCCAAATGTACTACCCATCTGGAGGGAAAATTGTTGGTATTAATATTTAGCCAGCTTAGCAATTGTGAAGTGTAGCGACACACTTCAGTTGTCAGTTTGACAAACCTCAATGAGCATGAGCACGATTGGGCCGAGAGTCAGATCTCGTGTGATGAAGGTGGTGAGTCGAAGGAAAAGGAAGACTGTCACTATAGATAGGATCATTCGGCCGCCATGGACCCTCTCAGCTGCAGCCACTGAGCACGCATTTGTAGCATTTTCCGCACATGATATGTTACCTGGACGGGGGAGGGGGTCAGATGGGTCAGGGTTAGCTCAGTATAACTGCATCACGCGCAAAAAAAATCGAACGATAAGTTGTAGAATGTATGTATTACTTTCGTGAGGTAGCAGTTGGCAACTCCCCTCGTCGTCATTGCATATAGAGGATATAACAAGAGCGAGCGCCACGATGTAGAGAATATAGACGACCAAATCAATCCTAGAAAGATGCTAAACTTAGCGGTTTATAGACCAGATGCATATTTGATGTATCGTGATTTCTCTATACTTTGCTCTTCTTGGCCGCCAGAGTATGACTTTTCGAACGTCGTCAAGCCCTCACGAACAAATGACCTACGGGAGCAAAAATTGATAACTGTTGACAGTGGTGCTCCGTTGCCTACGATGTCTTGTGCAACGTGGGTTGCAAATAACTTGCACTTTTTTAATAAAGAATGCACTACTCCGTGTGTATGCAGATATAATGACGAAACACCACTGTCTGCCAATGTCTTACCTTAGAGTTTTATCAATCCCACTGGATAGCTGATTCTCGTACGTCTTCTTTGCGTTAACGTGGTTTTTCCAGAACCATCGGAAGAATGAAATGGGGTAGTGGATAATGTTGAGTGGGGCAGGTAGAAACTTCTGTTCGTAGTCAGACAGCAGACTATACCTGTGATAAACGGAGGAGAGGGCTGAAATCACGGAAACTCTTTTACCTTACGGCATTTGGGCATAATTGCCCATATCAACGGTCATACGTACTTTTGGAATTTCCAGATAGTTTTCTGCTGTTGGCTGATTCTTTCATAGCTCTCGGTGAACATAGCAATTAGAATGTTCAACAACATCAAGTTGCTCACTATCATAAACAAGATAAGGAGGCCAGTCGCAAATGCGTAGTAGTAGCCGTTCATTTTGCTCGCCAAATACCAATCATCTTCAATTGAGTCTGCATTGTTAAGGAAGTAGGAACCAGGTGCTTGCCAATCTTCCAAAAACAGCTCACCCAAACTCTAAAAAAATGAATTATATTAATTTTAGTTCAGTGTTACTATTAAACTATTATCCACCCTAAAATACAAGAGTACAAGAACTAAGAAAGTATTCTTACCTGGAAGTATGTGTAATAAACAATGCCAAATATGTTCCGGATATTAAAAGTTCCAACCTCCACCAGAAGACCAAGGTAGGCGGTTCCGAAACCGACCAATACCAATATGTAAATGACGAAAAAGTTTCCAAATGTACTACCCATCTGGAGGGAAAATTGTTGGTATTAATATTTAGCCAGCTTAGCAATTGTGAAGTGTAGCGACACACTTCAGTTGTCAGTTTGACAAACCTCAATGAGCATGAGCACGATTGGACCGAGAGTCAGATCTCGTGTGATAAAGGTGGTGAGTCGAAGGAAAAGGAAGACTGTCACTATAGATAGGATCATTCGGCCGCCATGGACCCTCTCAGCTGCAGCCACTGAGCACGCATTTGTAGCATTTTCCGCACATGATATGTTACCTGGACGGGGGAGGGGGTCAGATGGGTCAGGGTTAGCTCAGTATAACTGCATCACGCGCAAAAAAAATCGAACGATAAGTTGTAGAATGTATGTATTACTTTCGTGAGGTAGCAGTTGGCAACTCCCCTCGTCGTCATTGCATATAGAGGATATAACAAGAGCGAGCGCCACGATGTAGAGAATATAGACGACCAAATCAATCCTGTTCCACACGCTTTGCCACCAGTAAAACAGTTTCTCCTTCCAGATTTGTACCAGCTTAAAAAAGGCTTGTTATTCTTAGTTGTATATTTGGCCTGGGGTATATTTGATGGTCTATGGGGTAACTGCACAGGGTAAATGTAATGCTTGGCTTCCGAAATGCAGCTCTTACCTCATCGATACATCCCAAGACGAACCAAAAGACGAGAATGTAAATCATTGTCCAGCTAACACCCTTATCTTCCTTGTGTAAGATTGGCTTGGCATCCATGTAGAGCACTCTCAGATGGAGACATATGAAAAATAACGTACACACCGCGTTCATCCAAAACTTTATCATAGGAGATTTACCAATAATCTTCATCCGAACAAAAATCTTGTCCCACCACTTCCGTTCCACACCGTTCTATA
The DNA here is from genome assembly GCA_000695325.1 of Pleurobrachia bachei. Taxonomy (NCBI): domain Eukaryota; kingdom Metazoa; phylum Ctenophora; class Tentaculata; order Cydippida; family Pleurobrachiidae; genus Pleurobrachia; species Pleurobrachia bachei. The sequence continues at coordinate 2,198 of AVPN01000135.1, read as the reverse complement.
ATAATTGACGGGAATTAGAATTAATAGATAGCTGCAGTGAAAAGTTGCTACCTGAACTACAAATATACAGTGGTGCTCCGTCAAATTGGCCGCCCACACAGTGGCGCCCACGAAGCGGTCCAAGACCGTAGGCAACGCTTTATGCGGGGCACGGGCGGCCAATATGACGGAGCACCAAAAAGGCATCCATTACAGTGGCTGAGGTTTTACAGCTGATTATATACCTGATGTCTATCTGCAAACACATCGAACTCAAAGAGACCAGGGATGAGGAGTAAGGGAGGGAAGATCGCTATGAGTATAACCTTCTGAAATCCCTCGTGCTTAACAAATCCAACTCTCCACCTTTTTTCAGAGATATCCTGAAGAGATACACACATGTTAAACCTCACACCTTGTTACAGCTAGATATGAAAATGCAGTCTGCACATTTTGGACGATCGAAGTGGAAATTCTTTCGCTGCTGTCATGGTGGCAACACGCGTTGTCATGGTGATAATGCGTGAATTTTAAATCAATCTGCCAACATACATGTTTATTCTAAAACCTCTGCAGTAACAGGTAAGCAGGTTTTAATAGATCATTGTATGATCGGATAACTGTTTATTTATGCCCTATTTTGATTTACTCTGGCAGGTATTAATTTGACATTTTGTAATATTTATCTCGACAAACCTGGCAGGCGGGGTGAGCGACGAACCGTTTGCACTTTGCCTCATACGCCAGTTCCAGATAATCATATTTCTTCACCCTTGTCCACCGTGATCTGGCCGCAGCAAATGTCATTTCGGGGTTTTCAGTGTAACAAGCTTCCAGGGTACATACCGCCAGACTCTCTAACGCGTTCTAAGGGTTGTGAGCATTGAATAGAAGATGGGAATATGTATTTTGATAAAGAACATGTAGAATTTTGAATCTGGACAAATCTGCCTAAGTGGCGAGTGGTGACACCGGACCTCTCAGTCTAGAATCCAGTTAATCTGTACAGCTATAATTATACTCACTATCATCTCGGCAACTTTCTCATCCTCCTCCGAATTCACCAGAACATTCTTCCTCATCTCCATCTGTCTGTAGAGTGTGATTATAGTTTAGACAGATCTATTTCTGAGCTCACAAGTTGCTGCTTTATTCTAACTTACGTTAAGATCTTAAGGCACAGTAGAGCACACCGTATGGGGTCCTCAGCCCGTTTGCAGAAGAACAATGTCATCTCCTTTCTCAACATGATGGCCGACCATATGGTGAGTTCCATGTAGGGATCCTCTTCACACCCAACAGTTGAGTTGTACGATTGGCCAGTCTGAAAGATATTATTGTCCCTTGTTATATGGTAATAGCATCTGGTAGTAGCTGACGCCACAGCAATTAGCTCTCCGTTTGTAATCGTTTTCAAAGTTCCTTAGAGTTCGACTGCTGCAGCTGTCTCAATCCCCCCGCAGTGCTAAGATATACTGTTTAGTTTCTCGCACACCTGTCTATTATATCTAACAGTAGGGCACTGGGCAGGTGGGTTTCCTCTCCCTCGCACGATACTATTATATCTGGCGGTTTTTATCATGACGTAACTCCAGGACAGATGTGTGTTTCACCTACCAGTTCGTTGATCGTATCATTTATTCTCCTCAGTGCATCCTCACTCCACACGTTCTCAAAGCACCGGTCATCCTCCGCTAGCTCCTCCGAATTGTCGTTAAAGATTTCCAGGGAAGTGGCAGCGGGGTCCAGTCTGTGAATATAGTGGTGTATTAGAACTCATGTATTGGTATTGACTTGTTGTTAGTCTGGATATGATTTTGGCTGCACGATTGACAGTGATACAGCCATTATTATAGCGCAATATGTCATCGCAATATATCATCAATATTTCAATAGGATCAAGTGTAATTGTGTAGGGGTGAGATTCAATAGAACTATAAGAATGCAGTCATTATATTATGAGATTCATGATCTTTTGTTTATCAAATTATATATAACTGGCGAGCCTTATTGTACCCCAATTAAAATTACCAAGAGGACTTTTCATTCATTGTTTTCTAGCTGCAGCTATCAGAAAACAATGACCTATTACCACTAGTAGTGGCTATAATACTAGCTGGTTTTATTTTCAGAACTTTATTCACTAACTTGTTTGTAACCCAGTAGATCATCAGCCTGACCAGATGGCTTCCTCCATAGGCGTATAGAGCACTATCATA
>AVPN01000134.1:79534-93431 GCA_000695325.1 Pleurobrachia bachei | reverse complement strand
CTCTCTCTCTCTCTCTCTCTCTCTCTCTCTCTCTCTCTCTCTCTCTCATTCTCTCTCTCTTTTGTTCTCTCCCTCCAGCATACAGCTGCCGCTATTATCTGAGACGAAAATTTATTCTCTTCTCCCCCCGTGACCTGTATGAAGTTCCCAGTACCAGCTTAACTCTCTCCCTCCCTCTCAAGGTGTCCTTATCACATGTTTATCGTCTCTTATTTCCCCTTTTCGTCATTTTTCCTGTCTGACAAATTATGTAGTTTCAATCACAACAAAACAGCCCACAAACCTCCATGATCTGTTTTCCAGCATCCGCACACCGGTGGGGTAATAATTATAGAGTTGCGTTAGTATATTAGAGGTCTAACTACAGCAGACTACTAACTCAAGAGAAAGAAAACCACGTACTACCAACACTTAGATAATAAAGACACTTGCCTAGGCTCCAGTGGGACCGATTAGCGATGGCCGATGGATGGATGAGATGTATCTTTATCTATACGTTAGAGAGCATTTACTCTTAACTCTTGTCTCTTCTAACAGAGAGCTGCAGTGAGCTGTACTACTGCATATCAATATGTATTAAGGTCCCTCATTCCTATGAGGAATCCTCATAGCAATGGAACTCTAATTATATGCTAAATTAATTTTAGCAAAGAAAGAGGAAAAGGGATCGATTAAGAAAGAGAGATAGTAGGAATGAGAGAAATCTTCAGGGCATATGTCCTAATAATCTCCATCTCCAGGTACGACACTATCAACGGATGAACAAGTTGCTGTGAAACTAGAGAAAAGGAAAACGAAGCATCCCCAGTTACACATTGAGGCCAAGTTTCTGTCAATGCTACATGGGGGAAGTAAGTTAATGAATATTTGAAAAACTCATTTTGATTTCATCTTGGTAACGAAGTAACGAAGGGGGAGGGGGGCAATGATTAATGAGGTTAAGGTCTTGTCCAGCACTTTTTTTTGCCCCGAAGTAACCCATCCCTTGCCAGCGTGCTAAGAGGGGTTATTTCGTAACCAAGAATTCATCCCAGTTGGATTGAACCCCAAAATCTAACCATCCCATTCCTCTCAGTCGGTATTCCCCAAATCCTCTGGTCGGGCCAGGAGGGAGACTTCAATGTTCTAGTCATGGAACTCCTTGGACCGTCTCTCGAGGATCTCTTTAATTTCTGTGGCAGGAAGTTTAGCATGAAGACAGTGTTGTTGTTGGCTGATCAGCTCATTAGTAGGATAGAGTATGTCCATTTTAAAGGATTCATTCATCGTGATGTTAAGCCTGATAACTTCCTCATGGGACCCGGTGAGTTGTGGCCTCGGGGTGTAGGTTGTGTAATGTTGTGCAATAGCTGGAGTTTATACAGGGAAGGGGGTAGGAGTAGGGGGTACTGGGTCATGGGACCTGGCGAGTTGAACAATAACTGGAGTTCCGTGTGTTCGATAGTTCTAAACTGATTATAAAAAAAGACTAAGTACAGAAAAGTTAAATATAAGGTGCTAATAAGCTTCTAAATGAACTCATCCCACAATTCTCGAAGCGAATAATCTGCTACTGTTAAGTCATCCCCAACAACCAACGTACTTAGTTACGGCCATGACTCCTCGTAATTACAGTACAAGTTAACAATTAAATATTTTTTCGTGACTACCAGATCTCTGAGCAGACTTAGTAATTCTTCTGAAATCACGGGGTCGGACATTCGTTACTCGTTAATCTCTGACTTTGACCATCTACTGAGATCACGCTTGTAAAGAGCCTAGAACTCACCCCTCGCCCTCTCTCAGGTAAAAAGGGCAACTTGGTTTACGTGATAGATTTTGGCTTGGCAAAGAGATACAGATGTCCTCGAACCCACCTACACATACCATACAAAGAACACAAGAACCTGACTGGTACTGCACGATATGCCAGTGTTAATACTCATCTCGGAATAGGTAATTATACTAATTATACTAATTAGCTAATGTCTAATTACCTCTAATTACTATACTATTGTACTGAAGTAGCTACTACTGGGATGTCACTGTAATTACTCTGTCACTGAGGAATTGTTGCAATAAAGGAACAATTTATTAGCGCTAGCACAATCACTGATATACACTTTTTGTTGGCGCTAACAAATTGTTGTCAGAACTTACCTTACAGTCTCGGAAACTACAGCTGTATTGTTGGTAGCTTTATATGAAATGCAACATTTCTTTCTCTAGAGGATGCTTGTTATAGTCGACGGGATGATATGTTATCACTGTTTTTCATGCTACACTATTTCGCACATCCAGTCGTTTCACAAAAAGGTTCTCAATCAACTTCACATCACGTATGTGGGACATTTTAGTAAGAACCGCACACGCGACTAGCACCAAACGCCTCGGATGTATAGAAAGTGCAAGTTTACATTCTGCAGTCTTATGGCGCGCACACATATTGACATTCTTGTTTTTCAGAGCAGAGTCGGAGGGACGATCTTGAGTCACTGGGTTATGTGTTGATGTATTTCAACCTTGGTAGTCTACCATGGCAGGGACTCCGGGCTGTTGATAAGAAACAGAAATATGAGAAGATTTGTGAAAAGAAGTTGAGTACATCTGTGGAGGCACTCTGTAAGGGATATCCAGGTAAACAATCAGATCCCTCTTTTTTACTCAACAATTCTCTTATTCTTAATATTTTGCTGGCATTCCGCCCAAGATATCTCCACTCCTGCAGCATTATGCTGATCTGTCAATAATCCAATCTCCCCCCTCACAGCGGAATTTGCCACATATCTCTGCTACTGCCGGTCTCTAAGGTTTGAGGATAAGCCGGATTATTCGTATCTCCGTCAGTTGTTCAGATCCCACTTCCTCAAGCAGGGATACAGTTATGATTTTATATTCGATTGGAATCTAATGAAACACGTGAGTTGATATTGCTTTCACGCCATTGTTGGCCCTTTCGTTCTTATTATCCTCCTCTCCTTACCTAACCCTTCCTGCCCCCTCCACTACTTGGTGCCATTGCCATTCTCGCTTTGTGGGATCGATCTCGCACAGGTGTCCATTTCACCCCCTCCATTACCTACCAACCCATCCTCCTCCTCACCCCCTCCACTATCTAATTCTACTAACCCTCCAGGGTAAAAGCACGGAGAACACAACAGATGAGAACACACAAGACACGAATGGGCCAGTAAAGGTACCTGCACGAAGGATAAACACTAGACTGAAGACTGCAGGGGATGCTACGGCAGCAGCGGATAAAGTACTGCTTAGTGGGGCTTACATTAGACGAACCAACACCGCTGATAATGCTGCACGTAAGTCGGGCGATTAATAAATAAACAAATATACCCGGGATATACCCCTGGTTCCCCTCCTTAACCTACTAGTTGTATTGCCCCCTCCTGATGAGGGCCGGCCGCCGGCGCGAGGGGGGTGGTGAGTTGTGTAATAACTTGAGTTCCGTGTGATCGATATTTCTAAACTGAGTATACTATTTGTGATAAATAAAGACTAACTACAGAAAGGCCAAATATAACGTGCTAATAGGCTTCTAAATGAACTCTCGCTATCATTTATCATAGCCCCAGGTGCAGAAAGCGAATATTCTGTTGATGTTAAGTAATCCCCCTACGTTCTTAGTTAATGTTCGTAATTACTAGACTATCTTTAGACTTGAGAGCAAATAATTAAATGTTTTTTCGTTATTAGCAGATCTCTGAGCAGACTTTGTATTTCTTTTGAAATCACGGAGTAGTCAGAGAATAATGATCGGTCGATTGTTTATTAGCCGCATAACAATGAATAAAGTTTGTTTTCCTCCTTCCGGCTGTACGAATGAACAAGGCGTAGATTTTATTGCAGAAGAAGTAGTACGCACGTACTACTTCTTCTGCAATAAAATCTACGCCTTGTTCATTCGTACAGCCGGAAGGAGGAAAACAAACTTTATTCATTATCACGGAGTAGTCTCACATTTACTCATTGATCTCTGACTTTAACTGCTTAGATCCCGCTGGTAGAGCCTAGAGCTGAGCTCACCCCTCTCTCTATCTCTCAGGTAAAAAGGGCAACTTGGTTTACGTGATAGATTTCGGTTTGGCTAAGAGATACAGATGTCCTCGAACCCACCTACACATACCATACAAAGAACACAAGAACCTGACTGGTACTGCTCGATACGCCAGTGTTAATACTCATCTCGGGATAGGTAATTATACTAATTAGCTAATGTCTAATTACTGGTAATTACACTAATTACTATACTATTGTACTGAAGTATCTACTACTGGGATGTCAATGTAATTAATCTGTCACCGTCACTGTGGAATTGTTACAATATGGGAACAATTTATTAGCGCTAGCACAATCACTAATACACTTTTTGTACCGCGATTGTTTAACAACAGTCTTGAATGGAATGTCTCTCGGAAACTACTGTATTGTTGGTAGTTTTATGAAATACAACTGCCAACATTTCTTTCTTTAGAGGATGCTTGTTATAGTCGACGGGATGATATGTTATCACTGTTTTTCATGCTACACTATTTCGCACATCCAGTCGTTTCACAAAAAGGTTCTCAGTCAAACTTCACATCACGTTTGTGGGACATTTTAGTAAGCACCGCACACGCGACTAGCACCAAACGCCTCGGTTGTATGGAAAGTGCAAGTTTACATTCTGCAGTCTTATGGCGCGCACACATATTGACATTCTTGTTTTTCAGAGCAGAGTCGGAGGGACGATCTTGAGTCACTGGGCTATGTGTTGATGTATTTCAACCTTGGTAGTTTGCCTTGGCAGGGACTCCGGGCTGTTGATAAGAAGCAGAAATATGAGAAGATTTGTGAAAAGAAGTTGAGTACATCTGTGGAGGCACTCTGTAAGGGATATCCAGGTAAACAATCAGATCCCTCTTTTTTACTCAACAATTCTCTTATTCTTAATATTTTGCTGGCATTCCGCCCAAGATATCTCCACTCCTGCAGCATTATGCTGATCTGTCAATAATCCAATCTCCCCCCTCACAGCGGAATTTGCCACATATCTCTGCTACTGCCGGTCTCTAAGGTTTGAGGATAAGCCGGATTATTCGTATCTCCGTCAGTTGTTCAGATCCCACTTCCTCAAGCAGGGATACAGTTATGATTTTATATTCGATTGGAATCTAATGAAACACGTGAGTTGATATTGCTTTCACGCCATTGTTGGCCCTTTCGTTCTTATTATCCCAATTTATTAGCGCTAGCACAATCACTAATACACTTTTTGTTGGCGCTAACAAATTGTTGTCAGAACTTACCTTACAGTCTCGGAAACTACAGCTGTATTGTTGGTAGCTTTATATGAAATGCAACATTTCTTTCTCTAGAGGATGCTTGTTATAGTCGACGGGATGATATGTTATCACTGTTTTTCATGCTACACTATTTCGCACATCCAGTCGTTTCACAAAAAGGTTCTCAGTCAAACTTCACATCACGTTTGTGGGACATTTTAGTAAGCACCGCACACGCGACTAGCACCAAACGCCTCGGTTGTATGGAAAGTGCAAGTTTACATTCTGCAGTCTTATGGCGCGCACACATATTGACATTCTTGTTTTTCAGAGCAGAGTCGGAGGGACGATCTTGAGTCACTGGGTTATGTGTTGATGTATTTCAACCTTGGTAGTCTACCATGGCAGGGACTCCGGGCTGTTGATAAGAAACAGAAATATGAGAAGATTTGTGAAAAGAAGTTGAGTACATCTGTGGAGGCACTCTGTAAGGGATATCCAGGTAAACAATCAGATCCCTCTTTTTTACTCAACAATTCTCTTATTCTTAATATTTTGCTGGCATTCCGCCCAAGATATCTCCACTCCTGCAGCATTATGCTGATCTGTCAATAATCCAATCTCCCCCCTCACAGCGGAATTTGCCACATATCTCTGCTACTGCCGGTCTCTAAGGTTTGAGGATAAGCCGGATTATTCGTATCTCCGTCAGTTGTTCAGATCCCACTTCCTCAAGCAGGGATACAGTTATGATTTTATATTCGATTGGAATCTAATGAAACACGTGAGTTGATATTGCTTTCACGCCATTGTTGGCCCTTTCGTTCTTATTATCCTCCTCTCCTTACCTAACCCTTCCTGCCCCCTCCACTACTTGGTGCCATTGCCATTCTCGCTTTGTGGGATCGATCTCGCACAGGTGTCCATTTCACCCCCTCCATTACCTACCAACCCATCCTCCTCCTCACCCCCTCCACTATCTAATTCTACTAACCCTCCAGGGTAAAAGCACGGAGAACACAACGGATGAGAACACACAAGACACGAATGGGCCAGTAAAGGTACCTGCACGAAGGATAAACACTAGACTGAAGACTGCAGGGGATGCTACGGCAGCAGCGGATAAAGTACTGCTTAGTGGGGCTTACATTAGACGAACCAACACCGCTGATAATGCTGCACGTAAGTCGGGCGATTAATAAATAAACAAATATACCCGGGATATACCCCTGGTTCCCCTCCTTAACCTACTAGTTGTATTGCCCTCTCCTGATGAGGGCCGGCCGCCGGCGCGATAAAAAGGGGCCAGGTAGCAATAAAAAGGACGGAAGAATTTATTACAACTGCAGTTGTGGGGTTCTGTTTCACAATTTGATTTTCTCAGTACACTGCACCCACTCACTGACTCTCTTTCTCTCCCTCAGGTCCTAATGGCAGTAGGTTTGTCAGTAAGTGAGAGATAGCACCAGAAGTGCACCGATCAGATAACGACTACCTAGCTTGTAGTAGAGGTAGGATACAGAGACAATTGGGGGCTGTTTTCGCAGGGACGCGAATGTTTGATTTACCATACTCATAGCAACCGATTCCGAGTTCAGAAAAGTTCATAATTTATCATCTTTCAAAACGCTATCTCTTACTATTTTTGCTGACCTCCATTTATTTTTCTTCTAACATAATTCCAGAGAGAGACTAGAGAGATAGAAATATGGTGTAAATGAAACGTTTACTTGTGGAATTGTTTCTGTACATAAGATAGGGGAAGCTGGAGTTTTTGTACAAAAACGAACACACGCTGATAATAATATGTTTATGACTTTTTTTTTTTTTGTTAGGTGCAGAGTGAGACTCTCGGTGAGAGAATGAGAGTTTCAGAGATATTACTTGTTGGCTTTGCTTGATGTTATACATTGCCGACTTGGTCTTGAAAAGGTTCCTTTAGCATGTTTTGTTTGACATTATACCTATCTTATCTAGCAGAGACTCTGAGACTGAGAGATTGATTGAAGAACAATATTTATTGGTTTCCCGTGGCAACTGTTACAATAGTTACCTATGTTACCAATATTAACATGGTTACCTATTTTTGTTACCATGGGGGTAACCCCTGTCACAGATTTAGCACCGGGTTTTGTGTTATAGAGTGAATGCGTGTGTAATTTATTTCTCCAAGAGTGCCAGCATGCAATCTCTGTTCGTGTAAATAAGTTTCTAGTTTTCTATCGTTGAATCACTCGAGTTTCATTTCTATTTCTGATTGTGTGTCCTGTAATTGTCATGTCAACTCCAATTCCTGTTGCCGATGACATGTCCCCGTTTTGCGGTCAGATTCAATCTGAGATTGGGAATGGTTCGGCACTAGCAGACATCAGACAGCTCAACGGGAGCTCAACTCTAGCTCTATATATGAATAGCACGAGCTGCAGTACGTGAAATTTCATATCATGGCGTACTATACTTTCCATTTCACTGAAATTTAAATACCATTGATTGGATCATGGGGTATTTTTAGTGCCCGACTAGATTATGTGACATAATTTTCATCAACACTCAACACGTGCTTCATCTCAAGTCACATGTATTCAGAGTAATTTCATCATCATGACTCATGTGTTATCATGTTGCTTGACTCAATGCAACAGTTGAGTAAGCCTCTCTCTCATCCCTCACTCAACAAACTGTTGCTGGGCGTAGAGCTCTTAGAGTTAGTCAGTATGACTAATGTGTGTTTTATTTACTATCTTACTCTTAGTAAATAAAACACACATTAGTCATACTGAGCTGCAAGGGCTGCACTGGAAGTATCAAGCTAAGTAGCCACTTTTTAGCCATGGATAGTGGATAGGCATTACGCAGAGGGACCCTGAAACTCGAAATGACAGCAGGGACAAGACAATTCCCTGCACTGCACGTTCCGATTCCTTCGCCCGGCCGACAGCTGTTACCCAAACAAGACCACCGCGCCGTCCGGACCGTCCACCATCGAGACATAATTTAACGCTGGCCCACATTTACACTGTCTGGCAGCACCAGCACCAGCCACCGTTTTGATACTCAGTGTTGACACTGTGTTCAGAACGGGTCGGCGGCGCTGGACAGGACATGCAATGGAGATGTGGACCAGCGTTACATTTCATTAAATTTCACAACATCAATAATTTCTGTGTTTAACCCAATTAAATGGTTGAAATGTGATACAATTAAATTATTAAATCAGTTAAAATAACAACAACCCAACAGTCTCTAATTCTTCTTCTTTTTCTGGATCACTTTCTTCGGTTTGACGGGTGCCTCTGAGTGATGGAATGGTAGGGGATTCTTGCGGAATGCGGGCCAGGGAGGTAATACAACCTGAGAAAGGGGAGAAGGGAGTTAGATATTGATAGATACCCCGGAGCTTGTAAAGAGAGGGTCGAGCTAGGCAAGGGGGAGGGAGTTAGATATCTATAGTACATAATATGTCATATATAGCCCGGGTCTCTGTTCCTCTAAATCAAAATGAGCAGGATGAGATGTACTTTGCGTGACCAAAGAGTTAAAAAAGGTGATGAGAAATTTCTGATTGATTCTTTATCTGTGAGTGGTTGAGCAAGTTACTCAACAACCTCTTAGAGGGGCCCTCTCTCACACAAACTGTACAAGATCAATCAAAATTATGGTGACAGCTTGGTCTTATTGTAACTTTAGAGCACAGCGAAAGCTTTCTCCAAATTAAGGCAAACATCTTATGATGTATCGATACTAATAGTTTACTTACCAAAGAAGCAACAAGAGATCCAACAGAATTTTTTGTTAGGTGCAGAGTGAGACTCTCGGTGCGAGAATGAGAGTTTCAGAGATATTACTTGTTGGCTTTGCTTGATGTTATACATTGCCGACTTGGTCTTGAAAAGGTTCCTTTAGCATGTTTTGTTTGACATTATACCTATCTTATCTAGCAGAGACTCTGAGACTGAGAGATTGATTGAAGAACAATATTTATTGGTTTCCCGTGGCAACTGTTACAATAGTTACCTACGTTACCGATATTAACATGGTTACCTATTTTTGTTACCATGGGGGTAACCCCTGTCACAGATTTAGCACCGGGTTTTGTGTTATAGAGTGAATGCGTGTGTAATTTATTTCTCCAAGAGTGCCAGCATGCAATCTCTGTTCGTGTAAATAAGTTTCTAGTTTTCTATCGTTGAATCACTCGAGTTTCATTTCTATTTCTGATTGTGTGTCCTGTAATTGTCATGTCAACTCCAATTCCTGTTGCCGATGACATGTCCCCGTTTTGCGGTCAGATTCAATCTGAGATTGGGAATGGTTCGGCACTAGCAGACATCAGACAGCTCAACGGGAGCTCAACTCTAGCTCTATATATGAATAGCACGAGCTGCAGTACGTGAAATTTCATATCATGGCGTACTATACTTTCCATTTCACTGAAATTTAAATACCATTGATTGGATCATGGGGTATTTTTAGTGCCCGACTAGATTATGTGACATAATTTTCATCAACACTCAACACGTGCTTCATCTCAAGTCACATGTATTCAGAGTAATTTCATCATCATGACTCATGTGTTATCATGTTGCTTGACTCAATGCAACAGTTGAGTAAGCCTCTCTCTCATCCCTCACTCAACAAACTGTTGCTGGGCGTAGAGCTCTTAGAGTTAGTCAGTATGACTAATGTGTGTTTTATTTACTATCTTACTCTTAGTAAATAAAACACACATTAGTCATACTGAGCTGCAAGGGCTGCACTGGAAGTATCAAGCTAAGTAGCCACTTTTTAGCCATGGATAGTGGATAGGCATTACGCAGAGGGACCCTGAAACTCGAAATGACAGCAGGGACAAGACAATTCCCTGCACTGCACGTTCCGATTCCTTCGCCCGGCCGACAGCTGTTACCCAAACAAGACCACCGCGCCGTCCGGACCGTCCACCATCGAGACATAATTTAACGCTGGCCCACATTTACACTGTCTGGCAGCACCAGCACCAGCCACCGTTTTGATACTCAGTGTTGACACTGTGTTCAGAACGGGTCGGCGGCGCTGGACAGGACATGCAATGGAGATGTGGACCAGCGTTACATTTCATTAAATTTCACAACATCAATAATTTCTGTGTTTAACCCAATTAAATGGTTGAAATGTGATACAATTAAATTATTAAATCAGTTAAAATAACAACAACCCAACAGTCTCTAATTCTTCTTCTTTTTCTGGATCACTTTCTTCGGTTTGACGGGTGCCTCTGAGTGATGGAATGGTAGGGGATTCTTGCGGAATGCGGGCCAGGGAGGTAATACAACCTGAGAAAGGGGAGAAGGGAGTTAGATATTGATAGATACCCCGGAGCTTGTAAAGAGAGGGTCGAGCTAGGCAAGGGGGAGGGAGTTAGATATCTATAGTACATAATATGTCATATATAGCCCGGGTCTCTGTTCCTCTAAATCAAAATGAGCAGGATGAGATGTACTTTGCGTGACCAAAGAGTTAAAAAAGGTGATGAGAAATTTCTGATTGATTCTTTATCTGTGAGTGGTTGAGCAAGTTACTCAACAACCTCTTAGAGGGGCCCTCTCTCACACAAACTGTACAAGATCAATCAAAATTATGGTGACAGCTTGGTCTTATTTTAACTTTAGAGCACAGCGAAAGCTTTCTCCAAATTAAGGCAAACATCTTATGATGTATCGATACTAATAGTTTACTTACCAAAGAAGCAACAAGAGATCCAACAGAAACAACGTAGAATGTTTGTTCGAACGATTCACATAGATAACCCCAGATAAATCCAGCAATCTGAAAGAAAAATGTAAATTGTAACAAAATATAAAAGTGTAACAAAATATAGCATACAATCTAGAGGACAATTACTGTTGGGGGAATGTTTGGTTTGGTACTGGTACTGTAAACACCAAACAAAGGTTAGAAGAATGTCAATGTGTTATCAAGTCAGAACTTACCCCAAAAACACCAAGAATAACATACTGAAGTATTTCAGCCATTTTCTGTCCCTCAAAATCCATCTCTGGTACCTTGAACTCTAAACCTAACATTCTGACAAAGCTAAAAACAGAGTGGGACGGTTAGGTGTTGGTTGTGGTAGAAACCAGTAAAAACATGAAAGGGGGTATTACAGTAGCAGGAGAGGTCATTACAATAAAGACCAGGGAAGGAGATCGGAACAAGGAGATAAAATTAAGATAGGAGATAAGTGGATAAGAAGGGATTGGAGATAAGTGAATAAGATAGGAGGACAAAGAACTGCAAGATCTGGTCCATGACCTCTGAACTGAGAGTTGGCAGACTAATTGGAATAACGGACATTGACCACTCTGTCCAGATCTGGACGAGTGAGGGATAATGACCCTTGCTAATGAAGGCATGAGGGGTAACGGCCAACATGGATAACGGGGGTCGTCAGGGCGGCGCGCGAGTGCTGTGGTGCGCGCCGCTAACACAATACACTTGGTAAGCCTCGGGGAGGGCATTTTGCTAGTCGCGTTGCGGACATTGCACAAATGGCCGTCCCAGCTCGACCGCTTGACTCACCTGGTTAGCTCGTGTGTATGTGAATCATCACCACCAAGGAGCCAGTGTAAAATGGTAATGAGGGGTGTTCACACATAGAGAGAGGGAGAGAGATAGAGAGAGAGATAGAGAGAGAGAGAGAGAGAGAGAGAGAGAGAGAGAGAGAGAGAGAGAAATGAAGACTGAGAGAGGGAGAGAGTGAGAGGGATATGTTGATCAAACAAAGGGATAGCATATGATCTCATCTCGAATGTAGCTCGCTAGCTAGCTTTGGGAGTGGATAGATGACCAAGTTTAGCTATGACTCATTCTCCCTACACTACTTGAAAAGGGCTGTTTTAAACTCCCTGCTACTTCTAGAAAGATGCTCATTTGTATTCCCTTTTATAGTAGGGTAGTAACTACGCAGTAGTGACGATGTTGTTTAGATTTCAATCACGATTCAATAGAGCTGGTTAGGGGGTGTGACGCACGTAAAGATCACGGTATCGGCTAGTGTACGTGAGTTGATTTGTCTGTGTCTCGTGATTTGATGAGGCTGAGAGTGAGAGAGAGAGAGAGAGAGAGAGAGAGAGAGAGAGAGAGAGAGAGAAATATATAGAGATAAAGAGTTATATTAGGGTAGTTAGCGATTGTTTGCCCTCACTTAACCACATGTTGTGTGTGTATTAGTTACCAGTTACCACCAATGACACTGGGGACTGCTGACACACGCACACACACAGATGGTTATTGGTATTATAATAGAGATGTTGTCAGCACTCAATTTTCTATCTTTGTCACGTCTGTTTGTTCTCTATCTTTGTTCGTCAGTTTGTTCTATCTCTATCTTTGTTTGTCAGTTCGTGGCTGCCAGTCTCTCGCGATCTCGTGATATATATTGTGTCGTGTGTTGTACACAAGGAGTAACATATGTTTCTACTGAGGTGACACGTTATGCAGGAAAAGGTGGCTCATCCCCGGCTCATCCTTTCATAGCCTCATCATTTCTAAATTTTTATATGACCCCCCCCATCCTATTATCCTGCTTTCATGTAACCCTTCGGCCTTCCCTCAGCCTCGCTATTTTTTATTCATCCTTCCTCTCCGATCTCTATCAAACTTTATCATCCACCAACTCTTTCCACAACGACATGTTTGTGAATTCCCTAGTACACATGTGCAAGGACAGTTTTATACTGCGGCAATAGAAAGAGAAAGAAAGAGAGTGAGAGAGAAACGAAACTGTTACCAGTATTAGGCACATAAAGGTGGAAAGAAAGAAGAAAGGAAGGTAAGTGGGGGGATTTCTTTTCCGAAACCTATTTTCATACGCTTGCAGTGTGCTCAAATGACAGTTGACCTATTTTAGTAACTCTCACACAAACTCTCTCTCTAAGTTCTATATAGGTATCTCTCTCTCTAAGTTCTATCTATGGTAGTGTGTAAGGAAGTCACGTGATCTTACGTAACATACATTACAGGAATAGCGGGCTCTCTCTATCTATCTTTATCTCCCTTTCTCTCTCAGCCTCTCTCTATCTTTATCTCCCTCTCTCTCTCAGCCTCTCTCTATCTATCTATCGTGTGTAATATATATAGCACATCCTCCCTCATAGGCTACACGTTTCCTAGTAGCAGGAGTGTGTGAGAGAAAAATAGAGGCGAGCTAGAAAGAGAGAGAGAGAGAGAGAGAGAGAGAGAGAGAGAGAGATATAGATAGAGAGAGAGAGAGGGAAGGAATAGTGAGCAAGAAAGAGATAGAGAAAGGAGGCAAAAGAGAGGCTTACCCCAGGCGCGTGTAAAGGTGTACATGTGTGTGGGTATCACGTGGGGGATTCACCTGACATGAGTAAATGTGAGTGTGGGAGAGAGAAAGAGAGAGTGAGAGAGAGAGAGAGAGAGAGAGAGAGAGAGAGATGAGAAAAAAGAGAGGGAAGGAATAGTGAGCAAGAAAGAGATAGAGAAAGAAGGCAAAAGAGAGGCTTACCCCAGGCGCGTGTAAAGGTGTACATGTGTGTGGGTATCACGTGGGGGATTCACCTGACATGAGTAAATGTGAGTGTGGGAGAGAGAAAGAGAGAGTGAGAGAGAGAGAGAGAGAGAGAGAGAGAGAGAGATGG